>JAODAL010019776.1:0-71106 GCA_025379985.1 Phyllomedusa bahiana | reverse complement strand
CCAAAACCCCTCCCCCGCTCTTCACTGCCTCTTGCCCCTGAATGCACTCCCAATCACATATTTTTTTGATCCCGTCAGGGAATCTACTTTTTAAAAATCATGAAAATACAGAAAACTGTTGGAATGGAAAAGGGGGGGGCCAAATTTTTTGGTCTGACTTATATATAAAAAAAAGGGTGTTTTTAAAATATGTAAAAATTTTGTGATATAAATAAAAAATGTTGAAAATTTTTTTGTTAAATATTATATATATATATAAATGTGTATATATATGGTTTATTTGTGTATATATAATATGTGTAAATTAATGTGTAATATATATATATAAAAAAAAAAAAAAATGTGTATATATATATATGTGTATTATGTGTTAAATATATATATGGGTAATATGTGTTTATATATTATGTTATATATATGTTTATATGTGTATATATAATGTGTGTATAATATATATATATATGATTTGTAATTATATATGTATAATAGTGTATAATATGTAATATAAATATATATATATAGTACTTAAATATATATATATAAATGTGTAATATATATTCGATATTATATTATATATATAATATATATATATATATGTATATATATATATATATTATTGTATATATAATATATGATGTATATATTATATATATTTATATATGTGTGTATATATATATTATATATATATGTATATATATGATATATGTTTGTGTGTATATATGTGTATATATATATAATTGTGTGTGTGTATATATATATATATATATATATATATATATATATCTCCAGTGGGAGAAAAATGGCTTTTCATCCCTGCTTGGTGATATCAGGCCAACGAGGCACCAATCTGTAGACGGCTGGTTTCGGATTCTTTCGCCTCATCGGTATAGAGCAGGGTACTGGTTGGCTTGATAATATGCTGGGTCTCAATGAGGAGAGTTGATTTATGTATTGCTAAAAGCAATGCTCTGTGTGGGAGGTGGGGGAAGCTAATTTGCAGATTTTTTCCCATTAAAAATGAAAAAACTCCATAGCTACATCTAGATCACTGATAATGAGAAGCGCTAATCACTGGGAAGGTGACAAATTTGTGATCTAACCAGTGAGACCCCCACTTTTACTTCGGCGAGGGTGCAGCGTTGGTTGGGTGTGCATGCTACCACTCCACCATACTCTGTAGGAATAGAGGAGGTAGCCAAGCACTGTGCTGTCATAGACTTTCAATAGAGCGCTGCAAATATTCCTAAAGGAGTTGTCTCACCACACTGTTTCACTGAACCGTAGGCAGTTTTAGATCCATGCTTCCCCGTGAGGCTGTGGGTGGTTCTGTTGCAGTAATTAGCATATTGGCTCCATATTCTCAGCTCTATTTGAACGGAAATGAAGGAGATCTTATCTATGAGCTCAGAAGCTCTCTGCTCTAAAGTGAACAGAAGTAATTGGGGTATGTTCACACAATGTATTTGCAGGGTGTACATAATTGAACCGAAGTACGCCCGGAAAATATGGTAAAATCAGTTATCAAGTACAGCACTCACTGTCGTCATTCAGACGATAGTTATTTTACAATTGTATTTGTCGGTGTGTAATGTACATCCGTAAAAAGAAGTGGCCTGTCACTGCGCCGAGAAATAGAAAAGTCGTAGACTTTCAGTAGAACGCTGCAAATATTCCTAAAAGGGTTGTCTCATCACACGGTTTCACTGAGCCACAGGCAGTTTTAGATCCATGCTTCCTGGTTAGGCTGTGGGTGGTTCTGTTGCAGTAATTAGCATATCCGCTCCATATTCACAGCTCTATTTGAACGGAAATGAAGGAGATCTTATCTGTGAGCTCTGAAGCTCTCTGCTGTAAAGAAAACAGCAGTTATTAGGCTATGTTCACACAATGTATTTGTAGGGCGCACTTTGGCAAGGTACGCCCTGCAAATACGGTAAAATCAATTAACAAGTACACCACTCACTGTCGTCAATCAGAAGATGGAGATTTAACAATCGTATTTCCCGCCATGTAATGTACATCCGTAAAAAGAAGTGACCTGGAATAGGAAGATATACGGGACAGAGAGCCACCTCGTGTTGAAAGTGCATGCTGCCCAGCACGTACTTTCAACAGCGCTAATAAAGGCATGTTGCGGAGCGTATCTGTGAGCGCCACAATACGCAGTCTAAAGATACCCTTAAACTCCGTTGCTTGTTAGGGTACACAGCATATGTTGAAATGGCGTCCAAATTTGCCATTTTCAGATTTGCCATTGGCCCCGTACATTGAATGTACAGGGATCCGACAGAAATCCTGCAGAAGATCCAGCAGGTTTGAAAATCCGCCAGAATCCGGTGGACTTTTAAACTGGCTGGAAAAAATCCGTGCTATGTAGACAACAGCACGGATTTTTCACTGCTGTTTACACAGCACTGTGCACAGTCCGATTTTTGGCGTATGTTCAATACTGAATCCGCCGAGAATCCTGTGCTGTGTAGACAAAGCCTTAGAGATAACACACTCTGTTCTCAAGCCGCTGGCATCCTGTGTGCCGAACAGTGGAGACGTCACTTCCTGCTCTCAGATGAGCAAACAGCAGGTCAGTAATCAGACAACGGTGTGCACTCAGAGCAGATAAAATCTCTAATAATAAGCAGATATCTAAAAAAAACAAAAAACAAACCTAAATCACACAATATATTTTGAAAAAGTCTTAATTTACCATTCCCTACGTGCTGAAAGCTAATCTTTATAGTAAGACAACCCCTTTAACCCCTGGTTCAAATGAGGGATGGGGGGTCTTAAAGGGGTTGTCTCACTACATTGATTCACCTTACCCCAGTTCTGTTCTCTTGGTTTCATTTTGAATTCAGGGATGTCTTTACTGGCTTCTACTAGGCTGCAGTAGAAGCCAGGTCTGTAGCTATAGCAACCAGTGCTGGCAGCCTATCATGAGCGATAGAATAGGTCTGTAGCTATAGCAACCAGCGCTGGCATCCTATCAGGAGAGATAGAACAGGTCTGTAGCTATAGCAACCAGTGCTGGCAGCATATCAGGAGAGATTGAACAGGGCTGTAGCTATAGCAACCAGCGCTGGCAGCCTATCAGGAGAGATAGAACAGGTCTGTAGCTATAGCAACCAGTGCTGGCAGCCAAATCAGGGAGATATGAAATATGTCGTAGACTTTTAGCAACCAGCGCGGCAGCCTCTCAAGAGAGAAGAATAAGGTCTGTAATCTATAGCAACCAGTCCTGGCAGCCCTATCATTGGAGATAATAGGTTCTTAGCTATAGCAACCAGCACTGGCAGCCGATCTGGAGAGTTAGAATAGGTCTGTAGCTATAGCAACCAGTCCTGGCACCTACAGGAAGAGAGAAATAGGTCTGTAGCTATAGCAACCAGTGCTGACAGCCTATCAGGAGAGATGAAATAGGTCTGTAACTATAGCAACCAGCGCTGGCAGCCTCTCAGGAGAGATAGAATAGGTCTGTATCTATAGTAACCAGCACTGGCAGCCTATCATGAGAGATAGAATAGGTCTGTAGCTATAGCAACCAGCACTGGCAGCCGATCTGGAGAGTTAGAATAGGTCTGTAGCTATAGCAACCAGTCCTGGCAGCCTATCAGGAGAGAGAGAATAGGTCTGTAGCTATAGCAACCAGTGCTGTCAGCATATCAGGAGAGATAGAACAGGTCTGTAGCTATAGCGACCTGAGGAGCTGATGCAGCCCAAACAAGAGGGGATATCTAGGAATGGGTTTAGGACACTTTAATGGAAAATTTTTAAACAAAGTGACTTGTTTTTGCAAGATCTTTAACATAAAAAGTAGCAATCCTTGTAGTGAGACAACCCCTTTAATTCCAGTGCTATTCCCAGCAGTTGGACTACAGCGTTCTTGCGTTCTAACACTTGTCCTGTGGATAAACAATGTTCCTGATCCAACCTCAGGCCAACACGGCACAGACCAGGTACCGGTCAGGAAAGCCTGACCAATATTTGGGGTTTTTTTTGGCACGAAGGGGGACGGGTTTTGTCTGTGGTTTGCGGATTCAAGCCGCCCCCCTTCGCACCGACATGTTCATGTTCCGCCTGAAAACCGGGCGGATGAATGAACCGGGCGGGAAGAATGAACATGCTCTAAGTTTTCCAGACCGCCGGCGGTGTTAAAAACCATCCGGCGGAAAATCCGTTCAGCGTGGATCACTGCACGGATTTTCCATAGAAGTCTATGGAGGAGCGTTGCATGTCGGTTTTGTAAAACCGCAAACCGTCTGAAAAACCGGTGCCATGCGGTCAAGCCCTTATCCGACCTGCCGTTCCTCTTTATTTCTGCAGGGGATAGGTGTCTGCCATGACACATTCGCCGGCTTCATCCCCTCTCATTATATCGGCTCCATTTCCTTCCACGGTCGTTTTTCTCAGACACATCCGACACATTGATTTTTTTTCTTTCTTTCCATCTCGCCTACAGAATGTGGGAATCATTATCATAATGCCGCCGCTAGTTACAATGTAATTGTCACAGATGAAAAATGCAGATCAGATAAGGGATGTCGCCCGTCCCGGGGAGATGTGACATTTTCGGTTTGATGGCCCGGACTCGCTTATTTAACTGTCGCGCTGATTTATTGAAGTCGATTGGAAGCCGCCGCTGGCCTTTGGGACCGGGTTCTGTGCTGTTATCTGATGAACGTGCAATACCTTTCCTCATTCTATAAATGTCTACAGAGTGTTGATCGCTGTAATGAAAAGCGCCTGGGTGTATGTGCGTCGCGGGGGCTCCGGAGCCGCTCGGGACGGGGCAGGTGATGGATGGACGGCTTGTCAAGGGCTTGTCAGATAAGCTTGGGCCGGACGGCAGTATCTGAGAGCAGTGATTCATGCGCAGACAGTGCCGGAGTAAACATCAGCAATGTGCGGTGTCTGTCATCCAATGCTCCATCCCCGACTCGGTAATGGCTGCATATTGGCTGCACGTTTGGCTGTTTTCCCAAGATTTTTCCTCTATGGCTTATTTGCCGACGGATTGGCGCCGTATTCCGCGCCGGATTTGCGCTGCAGTACGGCGCCAATCCGTCGGAGTAATTACGGTAATCCACTGCTCTCATAGAGAACAGTGGAATCCGTCGCTCCTCCCCGCTCGGCAAATCCACCGCGGGGGGAGAAAGTGACATGCACATTATTTACGGCGCGGACGCGCCGTAAACATGCATTGTCTATGGGGCCGGGAGCGGCGCCCCCGCCGTGCTCCGGCCCCGCCCCGTCCCGGCCCTTATTCCCGACGGATTTGTGCGCTCAATACAGTGCACAAATCCATCGGGAATAAGCCGTGTGAACACGGCCTATCAGTCAGGATAAGAGGGGCTACAACTAAAGGATTGTGTCTGCTGCCGGTACAAAGCAGGGGTGGGACAATTTTTTGTCTGCCAAGGGCCATTTGAGTATTTCTAACATCATTTCAGGCCATACAAAATTATTACATTTAAGGGATATTCTCACTATGTCATTTCCCAGAGCCTGCTCTTCACAGCCAGCTCCAGACTCACACTTCCTGTTCAGGCTGTGTGCGGTTCTACAGCTTCAGGCTCCCACTTCCTTCTCTGGCTGGGAGTAGTTCTACAACCTCAAACTCCCACTTCCTGTTTAGGTTGTAGACTGTTCTACAGCTTCAGGCTCCCACTTCCTGTCTAGGCTTTGGCCGTTCTACAGCTTCAGGCTCCCACTTCCTGTTCAGGCTGTGGGGTAGTTCTACAGCATGAAGCTCCTACTTCCTGTTCAGGCTGTGGGTGGTTCTACATCTTCAGGCTCCCACTTCCTGTTCAAGGCTGTGGGCGGTTCTTCAGCTTTAGGCTGCCACTTTCTGTTCAAGGCTGTGGGCGGTTCTACAGCATGAAGCTCCTACTTCCTGTTCAGGCTGTGGGTGGTTCTACATCTTCAGGCTCCCCCTTCACTGGTTCAAGGGCTTGCTTGGGCGTTCTGCCAGCTCCAGGCTGCCACTAACTGTTCAGGCTGTGGGTGGTTCTACAGCTTCAGGCTCCCACTTCCTGTTCAAGGCTGTGGGCAGTTCTGCAGCTTCAGGCTGCCACTTCCTGTTCAGGTGGTGGGTCGTTCTACAGCCATGACTGACATTTCAGCTCTGCTGTTCTTTGCTGAGCCTGTTAGAGTGATTGAAAAAGCAGAACAGAAGGCTACTGAGCTCTGAAGGGTTAAAGTTTGACAGTAAGAAAGATAAACAACGCCCTGTGCTGCTGATAAGACACAGCAGGAAGTGATGTCAACATCAGTCCAGGACTCTAAAACAGAAAGAGGTAGTTGGTAACCTAGAAAAGCTTGTGTACACGAGCAGGAGATAAGAATACTCTAGCTCTGAAAGGAAGCAAAATCAGAACAGCAATGTATTTGATTAAAGTCTTTATTTGCTTGTTACTATATGTTTAAAGCTAATCAATATAATGGGACTACCCCTTTAAAATGACCCTACTAACATTTACTTAACTCCCCTCTAATGTGATGGCTAGAACTGCTTCTCTTTGGTGAGGTGTGTGATGTGAGCTGGTACTGATGATGATGCTAGCAAGGGTCACCACACTATTGGGATTTAACGTTGTGATACACAGGCACGGCTGTAGCCATACCCAGCAGGCGCACCCACTCCTGCTCAGCAGCTGCGGGTGCTCCTTCTGTGGAAAGCCCAATTGGCCTGAGTTGCCCACAGGAGGAAGCGAAGCTACAGCACCTAAATGAGGTCTCTGGAGGGACGAGTCACCACTGGAGCTGCAATTGGGGGAGAAGAAGAGGGTCACCATTCAAGAGGTTATGTGATCTGCGGGGCCAGATAACTGCAAGAGCTGCTGGGTCTTAACCTCAATCAGTTCTGCCGTCGGTACTGGGAGCTAATTCTCCTATAACTGGGGCCAATATGTCGGCCACTGTTACAGTGGAAATCGGCCAAAAAAGCATCCCTAGAGATCTTTTTCTGAAACTTTGAGGGGTGCTATATGTCAAATAAATAAAAAATGTAAAAAAAAATATAAAACAGCTCAACCCTCAAATTTTAGCCTTGCATCCAAAAACTATACATCACCTATAATAGAAGTGACTCAGTTGAAGACTTACGTTAGTGCCTTATTTTTGCTCGTTAAAGTGCCACTCCAGTTTTCTTTAGTTTGTTTGAAATTGCTTCTAGGTGCACAGTAGTGACAGTAATTTTACTAACCTGCAGCTGGATACAGGATTTCTCACTGCTGCACTGGGTCATGTGACCTGCACTTTAGTTGCTGAAACACACAGCATGGTTCTGTGACAGTACTGGATTCTCTGTATACTTTCCTATGGGAGGTTCTCCTAGGAATGCACAGAGAGCCAATCTTCCTGTCAGCATCAAAAGCACAGCGTCTCTCAGCTACTCAGAGAGCAGGTCGATTGACCCAACAGAGACTGTTGCATCCACCGGGAATCCTGTATTCAGCTGCAGGTAAGAAAAGTTGCTGGCACTAGAGTGTATCCAAAAGCAATTTCTAATAGACTAGAAGTGTGAGGACGGGGGTTGAGGGTTGGAGTGGTCTATAAAAATAAAAAAAAAAATAATATTTATTTTTTTATATTTACCATTTCCCTGATATAATAAAATAAACATAAACAGTGCCTTGCGAAAGTATTCGGCCCCCTTGAGCTTTTCAACCCTTGCCACATTTCAGGCTTCAAACATAAAGATATAAAATTTTAATCATTTTGTGAAGAATCAACAACAAGTGGGGCACAATTGTGAACTGGAACGAAATTTATTGGATATTTTAAACTTTTGTAAAAAATAAAAAACTGAAAAGTGGGGCGAGCAAAATTATTCAACCCCATTAAGTTAATACTTTGTAGCGCCACCTTTTGCTGCGATTACAGCTGCAAGTTGCTTGGGGTAAGTCTTCATCAGTTTTGCACATCGAGAGACTGAAATTCTTGCCGTTTCTTCCTTGGCCACAAGCGGGAGCTCAGCGAGGTTGGTTTGAGAGCGTTTGTGAACAGCTGGAGTTTCAGTGAGGTTGGATGGGAGAGCGTTTTGGAACAGCTGGAGCTCAGTGAGGTTGGATGGGAGCGTATGTAAACAGCTGAGCTCAGTGAGGTTGATGGAGAGCGTTTGTAAAGCAGCGGAGCACAGGAGGTTGGATTGAGAGCTTTTTGTGAACACCCTGGAGCTCATTGAGGTTGGATGGAGAGCGTTTGTGAGCAGCTGGAGCTCAGTGGGGTTGGATGGGGGGTGTTTGTGAAGCAGCCGGGGGGCTCACCCGAGGTTGGATGAGAGCATTTGAACACTGGAGCTCAGTGGAGGTTGGAAATGGAGATGGCGTTTGTTGAACGGGGCTGGATTCAGTGAGGTGGATGGAAAAGGTTTGTGAGCACTGGAGCTCAGGCGAGGTTGGATGAGAGCGTTTGTAAACAGCGGGAGCTCAGTGAGTTTGGATGGGAGCGTTTGTGAACACTGGAGTCAGTGAGGTTGGATGGAGAGCTTTTGTGAGAAACTGGAGCTCAGGAGGTTTGGAAATGGGATAAGGGCCGTTGGGTGGGGGGGCAGCTGGAGCTCAAAAAGTTGGATGGAGAGGTTTGTGAGCAGCTGGAGCTCAGTGAGGTTGGATGGAGAGCGTTTTGTGAACAGCTGGAGCTCAGGGGTTGGATGGAGAGCGTTTGTGAGCCAGCTGGAGGATTTCAGTGGAGGTTGTGATGGAGAGCGTTTGGGGAAATCCAGCTTGGGGGGCTCAGTGAGTGGGTTGGATGGAGAGCGTTTGTGAACTCTGGACTCAGTGAGGTTGGATGGAGAGCGTTTGTGAACAGCTGGAGCTCATTGAGGTTGGATGGAGAGCGTTTTGTGAACAGCTGAAGCCAGTGAGGTTGGATGGAGAGCGTTTGTGAACAGCTGGAGCTCAGTGAGGTTGGATGGAGAGGTTTGTGAGCAGCTGAGCTCAGTGAGGTTGGATGGAGAGGCGTTTGTGAACACCCTGGAGCTCAGTGGGGGTTGGATGGAGAGGTTTGTGAGCAGCTGGAGCTCAGTGAGGTTGGATGGAGACGTTTTGTAAACACTGGAGCTCAGTGAGGTTGGATGGAGAGCGTTTGTGAACAGCTGGAGCTCAGTAAAGGTTGGATGGAGGCGTTTGTGAACAGCTGGGCTCAGTAAAGTTGGATGGAAAACTTTGTGAATGCGGGAAGCTCAGTGAGGTTGGGATGGAGAGTGTTTTTTGGGGGAACGGGCATTGGAGGGCTCAGTGAAGGGTTGGGTTGGATGGGGCGTTTGTGAACAGCTGGAGCTCAGTGAGGTGGAATGGAGAGCGTTTGTGAACAGCTGGAGCTCAGTGAGGTTGGATGGAGAGCGTTTGTGAACAGCAGTTTTTCAGCTCTTTCCACAGATTCTCCATTGGATTCAGGTCTGGACTGTGACTTGGCCCATTCTAACACCTGGAAAATGGTTATTTGTGAACCTTCCATTGTAGATTTATGCTTTATGTTGGGGTCATTGTCTTGTTGGAAGATAAATCTCCGTCCCAGTCTCAGGTCTTTTGCAGACACCAACAGGTTTTCTTCCAAAAAGGTTCTGTATTTGGCTCCATCCATATTGCCATGAATTGTAACCATCTTCCTTCCCTGCTGAAGAAAAGCCCAAACCATGATCTGCCCCCCCCATGGGGTGACTTTTGGGGGTGGTGTGTTCAGGGGGGTGAGCTGTGTTGCTTTTATGCCAAACATATCGTTTTGCATTGTGGTTGTTGGATATTTGGTTTCAAACTGAGCAGAGCCCCTTCTTTCCCCATGTTTGGTTTTCTCCCAGGCGGCCCCTTCCTTCCACATGTTTGGTGTCTCCCAGGGCGGCCCCTTCTTCCCCATGTTTGGGTCTCCCAGGCGGCCCCTTCTTCCACATGTTTGGCGTCTCCCAGCGGCTTTTCCCCTTTTCTTCCCCCAGCCCCATGTTTGGTGTCTCCCAGACGGCCCCTTCTTCCACATGTTTGGTGTCTCCCAGGCGGCCCTTCTTCCACATGTTTGGTGCTCCCAGGCGCCCCTTTTTCCACATGTTTGGTGTCTCCAGGCGCCCCTCCCAGGCGGGTCCCCTTCTTCCACTGTTTGGTGTCTCCCAGGCGGCCTCTTTTTTCCACAAAGTTTGGTGTCTCCCCCCCCAACGGGCCCCTTCTTCCACATGTTTGGGTCTCCCAGGCGGCCCCTTTTCCACATGTTTGGGGTCTCCCAGGCGGCCCCTTTTCACATGTTTGGTGTCTCCCAGGCGCCCCTTCTTCAAAATGTTGGGTTGGGTCTTCCCACAGGGCAGGGGCCCCCTTTTCCACATGTTTGGTGTCCTCCCAGCTGCCCTTCTTCAATGTTTGGGTTTTCCCAGGCGGGCCCCCTTTTTCAACATGTTTTGGTGTCTCCCAGGCGGCCTCTTCTTCCACATGTTTGGTGTCTCCCAGGCAGCCCCTTCTTCCACATTTTTGGTGTCCTCCCAGGCGGCCCCTTCTTCCAACATGTTTTGGTTGTCTCCAGGCGGCCCCTTCTTCCACATGTTTGGTGTCTCCCAGGCGGCCCCTTCTTCCACATGTTTGGTGCCTCCCAGGCGGCCCCTTCTTCCACATGCTTGGTCATACATGCCCCAACTCTCCCGTTTTTGGCGGGGGGTCCCGCTAATGGGGGTCCCACCCACCCCCCCCCCCCTCTCTCCCGGCAGAGTTTGCTTACCTCCCGCCGCCGGCAGGCAGCGGGGGGACCGCTGCGCAAGAGTAGCGCTGGTGCGCTACTCTGGCGCCGCCCCCCCGCCGGCCGCTCCTACAGGCATGTGAAGCCGCAGCCACACAGTCAGTCAGCAGTACAGGGAGAAGGCAGGAGGGAACTTTCCCTCCTCCCTTCTCCCCCTGTATGTACGGCGCCGGGGAGCGCTGTACATAAGGTCAGTGTCGCAGGGGAGTGACCCGGGTGCCCTCACTTCCCCTGCGATGCTGAGACTACTCAGTGGCCGGGAGATGTTTCCCGGGGCTGCAGGAGCCTGGTGAGGGAAGTGGCTTTTATTATTTTATTTTTATTAGTTATAGGGGGCTCCTACCTGGCTACAATGGGGGCCCCTACCTGGCTTTCAATGGGGGGGGGGGGGCACTACCTGGCTACAATGGGGGTCTATTTTGGCAACAGAGGGGGCACTACCTAGCTACAATGGGGGGGGTCTAAACCCGACAAAAGGGGGGCACTACCTGGGGTACAATGGGGGGGTCTACCTGGGAACAGAGGGGGCACTTTCCTGGCTACAATGGGGGGGGGCTACCTGGGAACAGAGGGGGGCACTACCTGGCTACAATGGGGGGGGTCTAAACCTGGCAACAGGGGGGCACTACCTGGCTACAATGGGTGCACTACCTGGCTAACAAAGGAGGGGTCTACCTGGCAACAGAGGGGGCACTACCTGGCTACAATGGGGGGGGCACTACCTGGCTACAAAGGGTGCCCCACCTGGCTAACAAAGGGGGCATCTACCTGGCTAACCATGGGGGCATCTACCTGGCAACAGAGGGGCACTACCTGGCTAACAAAGGGGGCATCTACCTGGCTATCAATGGGGGCATCTACCTGACTACAAGGGGGCAACAACCTGGCTAACAAAGGGGGCATCTACCTGGCTAACAATGGGGCATCTACCTGGCAACAAAGGGGGCATCGACCTGGAAACAAAAGGGGGCATCTACCTGGACTTACAAATTTGGCTCTACTACAGGGGCTACAGAGGGGGCATCTACCTGGCTACAGAGGGGCATTACCTGGCTACAGAGGGGGCATCTACCTGGCTACAAGGGGGCATCTACTGGCTACAAGGGGGCCATCTACTTGGCTATAAGGGGGCATCTACCTGCACTGTAAGGGGCACTACCTGGTTATGGGGGGCTACTACCTGGACTATAAGGCATCTACCTGGCTTTCTTCCAAGCCGTTATGCAGTTAGGTGGAGTGGGTGTGGCTTTTTGAAGGGCGTGGCACCCCGAAAATTGGCTTTTGTCATGCAAAATTTTTTTTTGCGCGCCCCCCCCTCTCAACTGCTCCTTTTTTAAATTTCAAAAGTTGGCCAACTATGTGTTTGGGTCTCCAGGGGCCTTCTCCACATGTTTGTTCTCCCCGGCCCCTTTTTTCCACATGTTTGGTTTCCCGGCCCCCTTCTTCCCCACATTTTTGGGTGTCTCCCAGGGGGCCCCCTTTTCCCCATTTTGGGTTTCCCCCGGGGCGGCCCTTCTTCCACATGTTTGGTGTTCCCAGGCGGCCCCTTTTTCCAATGTTTGTGTCCCCAGCGGCCCCCTTTCTTCCACATGTTTGGTGTCCCCCAGGGGGCCCCCCTTTTTCCACATTTTGGTGTTTTCCCAAACGGCCCCTTTTCCCACATTTTGGTGTCCCCCCGGGGCGGCCCTTCTTCCCCTTTTTGGTGTTCCCAGGGGGCCCCCTTTTCCACATTTTTGGGTTTCCCCCCGGGGCCCCCTTCTTCCCACATGTTTGGTTCTCCCCAGGCCCCTTCTCCACATTTTTTTGGGGGGCCCCGGGGGGCCCCTTCTTTACATGTTTGGGTTTCCCCCCAAAGGCAAAAATTTTTTAAACCAATTTTTTGGTTTTCCCCTTTAGGGCTTTTTCTTCCTTTCCAAAATTTGGGGGGTTTTCAGGGCTGTTTTTGTCATGGAAGATCTCCCCCCTCCGTGATCTCTGCAGTTTCCGAGGGAATGGGGCCCCTTTTGGCTGCATCTCTGATCGTCTTTTCCTTTTTAAAATGAAAGTTTAGAGGGCGGCCGGGTCTTGGTAATTTGCAGGGGTTTTGAAAACCCCCTTCCATTTCCCCAATATATCGCTTTTCACAGGGGTCCCTTTGGGATGTTTAAAGTTTGGGAAATCTTTTTGTATCCAAATCCAGCTTTAAACTTCTCCACAACAGTATCACGGACCTGCCTGGTGTGTTTCCTTGGTCTTCATGATGCTCTCTGCGCTTTAAACAGAACCCTGAGACTATCACGGAGCAGGTGCATTTATACGGAGACTTAATTACACACAGGTGGATTATATTTATCAGTCATTTAGGACAACATTGGATCATTCAGAGATCCTCACCACATTTCTGGAGGGAGTTTGCTGCACTGAAAGTAAAGGGGCCGAATAATATTGCCCGCCCCACTTTTCAGGTTTTTTTTTTTTTTTTACAGAAGTTTAAAATATCCAATAAATTTCATTCCACTTCACAATTGTGTCCCACTTGTTGTTGATTCTTCACAAAAAAATACAAATTTTATGTCTTTATGTTTGAAGCCTGAAATGTGGCAAAAGGTTGAAAAGCTCAAGGAGGCCGAATACTTTCGCAAGGCACTGTAGATAAAAATTACGTAAAAATAAAGCTTTTTGTACAACGGGATAAAAAAGGAGTAGAATAACCCAGCATGAGAAAATGTAAAGCGTTAGGGTCTGTTCACATGATGTGTTGGAACTGATTTTGGATCCGTTTTTAGATGCGTGTTCGGATCTGTGTTTTGGAACCTAAACGGACCCAAACACGCATTTATTAGTTTGCAGTGAGAATCACATTGCTTTCAGTGTAAAACACGCACCATGTTCAGACGAGTGATCGCCGATGCCTGTTTACTTACGTCTTTTGGATCCGTTCAAAGAATTGTCATTTCACTTCTTGATCCGTTTGACGCAGCAGACGCCCTATTTAAAACTATAGAGTGCGATCCTGCTGCAGCCAAACACGCACCTGTATGTTGGATGCGTTTTGGATCCAATTGACGCAGCACTTTTGGCTGCATTTTTCAGATCCAAAACGGATCCAAAATGCCGCATGAACATACCACTAGGGTATTTTCACATGGCTTATTTGGATGCCATTTTGGACGTGGCTTTCGGAGTGTTTCCGCACCCAAAATAGCATCCAAAACGCCTCCAGTTTATTTCATTGATTCCTATGTAAAACAGTGTTGCAAACGATGAGGTTTTCCGCGCCTTTTTGGAGGCTGTTTTGGGTGCTGAAAAAGAATCATTATGTCAATTCTTGAAGCGTGTTTTAGGCGCGTTTTTGACACCTTTTTGAAGCGTTTCTCGGCGCGTTTTTTGACACCTTTTTGAAATGTTTCTCGCCATGTTTTTTGACACGTTTTTGGAGCATTTTTCAGCGGTTTTTTTGACCTGGCTATTAATTTGTATGGGTGAAAACAGTGTTGAAAACTTCGTCCAAAAACGCATAAAAAACGCGTCTAAAACCTCTTCTGAAGAAGCGCGTTTCAGGCGAGATTTTGATGCTGTTTTGGGAGCAGAAACGCTCCGAAAACCACTTCGAAAACTGTGTCCAAATCAGCCGTGTGACCATACCCTTATAGCCTTCAAATCCACATGTGCTAAAATGGACTGCTCAGGAAAGGGGTGAGCGGGCCGGTCAGGACGGGGTTTCTATCTGCTTTTATGTCTTTTTTTTTTTTTTTGCTTTGTTTTCTCGCTGGGGATCATTGGGACGGTGTTGTCTTTCCAGGAACGGGTACACGCGTTCACAGTAATTGCGTAAAAGGGGTTGGCCTTTTAGGAAAAAATATCTTTTCCCAAAGGCAATAGAAATGGCTCCCCCTGTACAGACACTGGCTGTTGTCCTCTCTGCAGCACATCTCAGCTTTTCCCCTTTTCTCATGTAGCAGTCGGATGTGACCGAGGAGGTCTCTACCCAGTTCCTTCATATCACTAAAGGGCGATTTTCAGGGAACGAGAAGTGTTGTGCTCTCCGGGATCTCGCTTACTCGGAAACCAGAAAGTGGAGCGGGGTTTTTTCCCCTGGGAAGGAAAAATTAAATATAAAGAGGCAGCAAGTAAATAATAATGTTTCTGGGTTTTATTATCTCGTGTATATTCTCCCCCATTTTAAGGGGGGGGTTGTTAAGGGGGCGGGGGGGGGAGAGGGGCCCGGCGGATGGGGCAGGATTTACGCTTTTTTACAGCAAATCGGTCTTCATGGGGATGCGGCTTTTGCATCATAAAAGCCACTGCAGTCGGGAAAGGGGGTTTTATTAAAAAGCTGCAGCAGGCATTCCCCATTTAGGGCATTTGTTTGGGTAAAAAGGCGTTAAATTCGGTAAACACCCCGGTAAAAATTTTAGACCAGTAGTTAATATCCGAGAACCAGATATGCAAAAAAAACCCAAAAAAAAAAAACCAAAAAAAAAAAAAAAAAATAAAAAAAAAAAAAAAAAAAAAAAAAAAAAAAAAAAAATAAAACAAATCCAAAAAAAAAAAAACAAAAAAAAATTTATTGTTTGGGGCCTTTTTTACAATTGGGGAATTCCGGGGGTAATTTTGGGGAAAAAAACGGATTTTAAGCCGTGTGAACTCCAAAAAGTCAAAAAAAAAAATTTGGTTAGACATCCGTTTTGGAAAAAATATATAGGTGCCGCCAAAAGGGGGGCAGTCAAAACTATGCAAACACAATCGTATCGTAGCACTTATGGACACTAAAAAGGTTTTAAAAAAGGACAAGGATTTTTTTGGGAAAAGCATTTTTGTACTAAGGAATAAAAGCCCAAAAATTTTTTTTGGGTTTTTTTAGTGTTCATTTTTTTCCAATTGTAAAATTAAATCCGGTAATACAAAGCCCGGGCACTTATTTGACCAGTGAATTTTCCGAGTTAAGGGTTTTTGGGAAAAAGCAGACGCCTTTTTGGGGGTGATTAATTAAAAGGGGCTGGTAGGTGTCCAGGTATTTGGGGTATTTAAAAACAATCAGTAGCACTCTATAGGCACTAAAAAAGGTCAAAAAGGACATAAGAATTTTTTTAAACAGCATTTTGGCTTTGAAATTTTTGAAAAAAAATTTTTAGGTTCTTAGTACAATTTTTTTATCAAACTGTAAATGATAGCACGGCAAGGTGACCCCCCTTATGAGGGGGAAACCTACGTACTACTGCCCCTTGGGTCTGTTCTCCTCCCCATTCGGGTTAGAAGGTTCCAGCTATAAACCGATTGATTAAAAAGGTGGGGGGTGGAGTGCAAAAAACAAGATGGGAAAGCCCCTTCCCAATAAAACCTCAAAAAAAAAAAGGGTTTTGCACCCCCCATTTTGAAGAAAAAAAACGTTTTGGGGTCCCACATGTTGGGGAAAAGTAGAAGCATGCAAACACAAAAAACATCAGTAGCACTTTTAGAAAACTTAAAAATGGTCAAAAAGGACAAAATTTTTTTAAAAAGTGTTTCTGTAAAAAGGGAAAATATATTGAAAAATTTGGGTTTTTATGAAAAATTTTTTGATCAAAAACTATAAATTTAATCCTTGGAAATTTCACCCCAAGCATATTTTTAATGCCCAGTAAATATTTTCCCAAACAGTAAAAACCGGCTTTCCCAGCAAGTGGCCCGGCCTGGGAGGGGACTCAAAAGGTGGGGGGTAGGTTTGTAAAGGGGTGTCTAGGGGCCGACCGCTCCTACAGTTGATATAGAGGCCATAGACAAAGGGGGTCCCTACCCCCAAAATTTGTGGAAAGGGTTGGGACATTTTTGCCGATGAGGATGCATTGCAGGGATTATGTGCGTTACCAGAACAGGACGAAAGAAGGAAACAAGAACGCTGCTACCCAAAGAGACTAAACGCTGGACTACAGGTTATGTGAATAGTGGCTTCATGCCACATGTGTTATATGATACAGTGACTGGGATAATATCATTCAATATAACATTGTGTTTCAATCTGCAGTGATTGTATTTGGTCTTATTTGGGTGGCGGTGATATATATACCTGAATTTGGAGTGTCCATAGAGCCAACACCACAATCCTGGGGCTACATACAAGCTTAATTGGGGTCAAGTCTAGGGAATTAGGAGGTGGGGGTAGCACTTGGAAGTCTTGCTCTTCCAATCAATGTTGGACAATTCTAGCCGTGTCACATTATCTTGCTGAAAGATTCCATCTGCCTCAGGGAAGGCAATCACCCATGAAATGTAATGTTCTGTAAGGTTTGGGTTTCCCCCAAATCGGGTGACGCCCCTTCCACATGGATAGGGGCCCCAAGAACACGCTGAAAACCCATCCCCAAACAATCTTTCCCACCACGAGTTGTGTTTTTCCCGCATTTGCAGGTTTTTTTGTTCTCTGATTTTTAGTATGTCTATGATGTTTCATAATAATTTGACTAAACTGAGTAGTATATCAAGAACCTTGACGTAAACAGTAAATGGATAACATTCCAATGACGGGAAATCTGTAACAGAACGAAATGAAAAAAATCAATTTTTTTAGAATTTTTAGGGGGCACAATGTGTAAAATAAAATAATTAAAAAAAATAAATGCCGGATACACAAAATATAAAATATTAAAAAAATAAAATTCGCCCCAAATTTATTATCCTATATATAAAAATAACACTTAAAAAAAAGTATTGTAGCACCATTTTTGCTTGTTTAAAAGATGACTTTTTTTTATTATTTATTTCTATTTTTTTTGTTTTTTTCCCTCATGTTAGTAAAAAAAAAAACAAATCTAATGTGAAAATTTAATAAAAATACATTCTTATTTATCACGTAAAACAGGCGAAAAAATTAGTAAATGATTAGAATGTGAGATTGCATTATAGCATTTAATCCCACATGTACTAATGGAAATGATGAAAATGAGCCTTGTCAGGAAGAGGTAAATGACCACGTCAGGCACTGGTAAAAGAGGTTGTCTCACTAAAGACACTGGTGGCATATCATTGGGAAGTGCCATCATTGTATGATGGCCTAAAAAGCAAAAATTGGTCTGCACATCCAAGGCAAGTTAAAAAAAAAAAATGAGTATAGGTGCACGCTGGTGTGGCAGCAAAAATGCAAACACAACACAATATTAGCAGCTCTCTATAAGCACTATAACAGTCAAAGGGAATACAGGTAGTCCCCAGGTTACGAACGGGATAGGGACTGTAGTTTTATTCTTAAAGGGGTTGTCTCACTACAAGGATCGCTGCTTTTTATGTTCAAGATCTTGCAAAAACAAGTCACTTTGCAATATGTGTCCATTAACAGTGTCCTACCTATTCCTAGATATCCCCTCTTGTATGGGCTGCATCAGCTCCTCAGGTCGCTATAGCTCCAGACCTGTTTGATCTCTCCTGATAGGCTGCTAGTGCTAGTTGCTATAGCTACAGACCTGGTGTTCTCAGCAGGATAGTAGAAGCCAGTAAAACCAGTAAATGTCCCTAAATTCAAAAATGAAACCAACAAAACAGGACTGACGTGAGATGAATCAGTGTAGTGAGACAACCCCTTTAAGTTGAATGTGTATGTAAGTTGGAATAGGTATATTTATTAAATGCAACTCCGGCACAAAAGGTTTTTTTTTTTTTAGTTTTATATAGTGCAGGGAAGGGTTCTTACATTTGTTTTGCTGTCTGTGCCCCTGTTAAGAAGATTTCACCTCATTTTCACCTCATGTGCTGCTGTGGCATGCTGGAACTTGTTATTCCACAGCAGATATTAGCTGTGGAAGATGGAACTACAAGTGCCAGCATGCCCCATTAGTCTCTGTTTGTAACTAGGGGACAGATGTAATTCAGGGACTGCCTGTATAGGAATTTTATAAAAAGCATTTTATAATACATGAAAATTTGAGGTTCTTAGTGCACCTTTTTTTATCAAAACTGTAATTGCCCATCTACCGCGACAAGGTGACCTCAATACAGATGGGGACCGACTCCGACATGTTACCTCTCTTGGTGTCTGTTCAGACCTCCATACTTTGAGGGAGAGAAGATCCCAGCTGCACTCTGCTTTGGTTTAAAACAGTCTGTGTGTGGATGGGTGGAGATGCTTATAGAGTGCTGCTGATCCTGTGTTGTGTTTGCATTAGGGTCTGATAGGTCCCACAGGTGGGCCATGCACCTATCTCCTAAATGAGCCCCCAAAACCGCTACGTCCTGAAAAAAGAGCTGTTGAGACTCTCCCATTGAACTGATAAGAGTTCTGATTACAGATGAGCATCGCTGCTTGGCTAAACTCAGAACTCTCCTTCATATTTAGGGGTGAGTCCCGACCACCTCTCCGTTCAGGATGGGAGGAACTATCAGACAACGATGGCTTTTCCTTGTGATATACTGTACTATCATTGTCTAACGTGGGACAACCCCTTTAAGCATAGTGTCAGCTTTGCAAACAGTTGATAGCAGATGTAGCAGAGCTGGAGGCCATTGTGGATGCACCATGGACGCTCTAATTTGGGATATAGTTTGTCAGGCTGAAAAAAGACATACGTCCATCCAGTTCAGCCCATTTATTAAAGTGTTGTTAAAGTGTTGATCCAGAGGAAGGCAAAAACCTCAATGAGGTAGAAGCCATTGACCTCATGTTAGGGAAAAAATTCCTTCCTGACTCCAATCTGGCAATCGGAATAAATCCCTGGATCAACGACCCCTCTCCAGAATCCCGGTCACTATAACTTGTTATATTACATCTAGAAATGTATCCAGCCCTTTCTTCGGAATCCTGGTCACTATAACTTGTTATGTTATTATGCTCCAGAAATGCATCCAAGCCCTTCTTGAACTCGGTTAGTGAATTCACCATGATAATTTCCTCTGGCAGAGAGTTCCACAGTCTCACCGCTCTAACAGTAAAGAATCCCTTTCTATGTTTATGTAGAAACTTTCTTTCCTCAAGACGTAGAGGATGCCCCCTTGTTCTGGATACAGCCCTGGGTATAAATAAATCTTTAGCGAGATCTCTATATTGGCCCTTAATATATTTAAACACATTTATTATGTCCCCCCGAAGCCGTCTTTTCTCTAAACTAAATAACCCCAATCTTGCTAATCTTTCTGGGTATAGTAGTCCACACAGTCCTTTTATTATTTTTGTTGCCGCCTTTGTACCTGTTCAAGCTCTACAATGTCTTTCCTGTGCACTGGTGCCCAAAACTATACACAATATTCCATGTGTGGTCTAACCAGTGACTTGTATAATGGGAGAATGATGTCCTCATCATGTGCATCTGTGCCCCTTTTAATACACCCCATGATCCTATTAGCCTTGGCAGCTGCTGCCTGACACTGGCTGCTACAGTTAAGTTTACTGTCCACTAGGATTCCCAAGTCCTTCTCCAATCACTTTTTCCCAGCGTTTTTCCATTTAACATGTAGTCATGTAATGGATTTTTCCTCCCCATGTGCATAACCTTGCATTTATCTGTATTAAACCTCATCTGCCATTTCCCTGCCCAGGCCTCCAACCTATCCATATCCCTTTGTAATAACACATTATCCTCCACTGTGTGGATTCCTTTACAGAGCTTAGTATCATCTGCAAAGATCGATATTCTACTGTGTATTCCCTGTGTAAGATCATTTATGAAAATATTAAAGAGGATAGGGCCCAATATGCAGTTGGATTACCTTCAGATCCAAGCAAAAGCTTTGCCACATCTTACAAAAGGGGATCCACCTCCTAATCTTCCTTCACCCACTACAATGGATGTGGAGGAGCAACTGAATTTCTGAAAATTATTTAGTTTCATCTCGACAATTGACTCCACAGAAGCCGTACTTTGTTTATCGGGAGAGCTGCAGATGGTCACACAGATGGCGGCCTTAGAGGAAACGTACACAACGCTAAAAAAAAAACCCAGAAAGACAACATTGTAGAGCTCCTCCGAACACAAACCATTCATATCACAGAAAGTAAAGTCAACTTGTTCAATTTTCTGCTCATTAATTATGTATATTTAATATTTTCTCCAGAGCCGCATTCATTTACAGCTTTTTTCTAGCCGGGCAATCATCATTTTGTGAAAGTTCTAAAAGGGCGCATAGAATAGATGCAAATGGTACTGCCCCGCGTCTTCAGATAACTTCTATTTACTGCTTCTCTGTTAAGGTGACAAGCTCGACCCCACGGCTGTTAACATCCTGCAGCAGATCATCGAGTTGGGGACCGAATCCCATGACACAGTCGCCTCGGTGGTTGCCATGGCTCCCGGAACGGTAACGGTGGTGGAACAGGTGAGACCGTGGCAAGACAACAGCTTGTATGCTCTGCATAAAGCGGACCTGTATGTGTGTGTGTGTAAATATATCTATATATATATATATATATATATATATATATATAATTGTTATATATATATATATATATATATATATATACATATATATAATGTGTTTATATGTGTGTGCGTTTATGTGTGTATATACTGTGTGTGTATGTGTGTGTATATATATTTATATATATATATATACTGTGTGTGTATATATGTGTGTGTATGTATATATATATATATACACATGTATATACACACACGTTGTACACATATATATATGTGTGTATAATGTGTGTGTACATATACGTGGTATTATAATACATACACACAGTATATACACACGTTATCACATATATTGTGTGTATATGTGTGTGTACATATACTGTGTAGAATGTGTGTATATATATATATATATATATATATATATATATATATATATATATATATACACACACACACAGTATATATTATACACACACATACATATCCACCGGGAGAGCAGCACAATCAGGATTATTCTAAGGACAAACGTTCAAAAGGGAGTGAGTACCGGCGGACACAGCCCATGGGTACAGGGCTGAAACCAATTAGAAATATATCCAATGACTGTATCACTCCACAAAGGGAAAAAAAAGATAAAATAATTTAGTCCATATTCAGGACAAACAAGATACTGTGCAACATTTTGGTCCTCTCACAGGACCTTTTTCAAGCGAGGTAACAATTGAACCAGTGCTGAATTCATAGGTAGTACAAACCACAGCAGCACACGCACGATCACAAAGTATGCGGTTCAGTAATACTGCCACCCTTGGCCTAAAAGTCGATAATTATACCCTTTTGCAACTCTGATAATGCTCCCCTTCCACACATGACAGCAACAAAATATTGACCACCGCTCATGCCCCTTCTCTCCATTCGCCTTCTCTTCGGTCACACATAGACTACTGTTACAGTCCCTTCATCTGTCACATATAGAACAGTGCTCCAGCCTCCTCCTCTGTCACATATAAACTCCTGCCCACTTCTCTGTCATATAGAGCCCCCTACTTTGTTATATATAGACTGTGACTGTATCACTTCCTCTGTCACATGCTCATGCCTACTCCTTTGTCAAATAAAGACCGCTGCTCCAGCCCCCTCCTCGGTCACGTATAGACCCCTGATCATGCCCTTTCCTCTATGACATACAGCCTGCTGCTCAAGCCCCTTACTTTGTCACATATAGACTGGGGCTATTGCCCTTCATCTGTCACAAAAAGGGCTTATTTTTGTCTGCTCTTATGCCTCCCATTCTCTTGTCAAATAAAAGACGCTGCTTATGCCCCCTCCTCTGTCACATATAGACTGCTGCTCAAGCCCCCTCCTCTGTCACATATAGACTGGTGCTATAGCTCACTTCTCTGTCACATATAGACTAGTGCTGTAAACCTCTCCTATGTCACATATAGACTGGTGCTATAGCCCTCTCCTCTGTCTCATATAGTCTGGTGCTGTAGACCCCTCCTCTGTCACATATAGACTGGTGCTGTACACCTCTCCTGTGTCACATATAGACTGGAGCTGTAGCCCCCTCCTCTGTCACATATAGACTGGTGCTGTACACCCCTCCTGTGTCACATATAGACTGCTGCTGTAGCCCCCTCCTCTGTCACATATAGACTGCTGCTGTAGCCCCCTCCTCTGTCACATATAGACTGCTGCTGTAGTCCCCTCCTCTGTCACATATAGACTGCTGCTGTAGCCTCCTCCTCTGTCACATATAGACTGCTGCTGTAGCCTCCTCCTCTCTCACATATAGACTGCTGCTGTAGCACAATCCTCTGTCACATATAGACTGATGTTATAGCCCTCTTCTCTGTCAATTACAGATTGGTGCTCATGTCCCCTCTTGTTTTACATGTTGACTACTACCGATGGTTTCCTCTGTCAAATATAAACCGCTTAGAGCCCCTTACCTATAGATTGCTGCTTTGGGCCTTCTCTCTTATATATAGGTTGCTGCTCATATTTCGCATAAACACATGTGCCAAACCCCCGCCCAACCGCCCACGTCCCCCATCATCGCTCTCTGCTCTCATAGCCCCCATCCTTCTCCCTGTTACAAGGCTCTTCCATGGTGATATATAGTGCAATGTAATTAGACACGCAGGACATCTGGTGACGACGTGGTCACATAGCAAAGGTCCTGTAAGGACTAATTACACCTGCAGTGCGGGCAGTGATGCCGGGCCCTCTCTGGTTTTGCTGCAATTTGCCCACGGAATACTATCTGCCACCCTCCTCGCCCACTGCCCCTTCACACGTTTCGACTGTGTTCGCATCCAGAAGATGGAAACATGGATAACGATCGCATCCATGGGACTCCCTGCCAGCGGCCTCGGGCTGGTATGTGTGGGACATAGTGGGCCTTATGTATGAAAACTGTCTAGCAGTAAGACTGTCTTTGTTGCACATTGCAACCAATCAGAGCCCGTAGCAACCATTCGGAGCCCATAGCAACCAATCAGAGCTCATAGCAACCAATCATAGCTCAGCCACCAATAAGAGCTCATCGCCACGAATCAGAGTTCTGAGAAACCAATCAGAGCACATAGCAACCAATCAGAGCTCAGCTTTCATTTCATGTAGTGCTCTAGAAAAATAAAAGCTGAGCTCTGATTGGTAGCAGTGAACTCTGGTTGCTATAGGATCTGATTGGTTGCTATGAGCTCTGATTGGTTGTCGCTATCCGCTCTGGTTGCTATGAGCTCTGATTGGTCGCTATCAGCTCTTATTGGTTGCTATGGGCAACAAAGACAGTGTCTTCTACAGTATAAATAATTAGGTGTCAAGTGCCTCTATTGGCCCACATAAATAAATGCTTTAGCATGTCATGTGGCCATCCAACCAAATGGAGGCAGGATTTCTGTTGCAAATTGACCCTGGACACACTAAGGCATTTATATGTATAGACATTTAAATCCAAATATATAAACTTCTCAAAAAGATGAAGGAACACTACAATCCCACATCCTAGATCCCAATGAATGAAATATTCCAGTTTCAATTCTTTATTCATTACATAGTGGAATTTGCTGAGAACAATAAAACATAAAAATGATCAATGAAAATCACAATGAATCTCCCATGGAGTCTGGATTTGGAATGATTCTCAAAATCAAAGTGGAAAATCAAATTTCAGGCTGATCCAACTTCAGTGGAAATGCCTCAAGACAAGGACATGAGGCTCAGTAGTGTGCTTGTATGACCTCCCAACAATGCCTGGGCATGTTCTTGATGAAGCAGAGATGTTCTCCTGAGGGATCTTCTCCCAGACCTGGATGAAAGCATCAGTCACCTCCTGGACAGTCTGTGGTGCAACGTGGCGTTGGTGGATGGAACGAGACCTGATGTCCCAGATGTGCTCGATTGGATTCAGGTCTGGGGAACGGGCAACCAGTCCATATCATCCATACCTTCATCATGCAGGATCTGCTGACACACTTCAACCACATGAAGCCTAATTGTCCTGTATCAGAAGGAACCCAAGGCCCACTGCACCTGCACATGGTCTCACAATGGGTCTGAAGACTTCATATCGGTATCTAATGGCAGTCAGTGCACCTCTGGCAGCACTTGGAGGGCTGTGTGGACCTCCACAGAAATGCCTCCCCGCACCATTACTGACCCTCTGCCAAACTGGTCATGCTGGAGGATGTTGCAGGCAGCAGAACGTTCTCCACGCCATCTCCAGACTCTGTCTCATGTGCTCAGTGTGAACCTGCTCTCATCCGTGTAGAGCACAGGGCGGCAGTGTCGATCTGCCAGTCTTGGTGTTCTCTGGCAAATGCCAGTCTCCCTGCATGTTATTAAGCTGTAAGCACAACACCAATTTGTGGACATTGGGCCCTCATACCACCCACATGGAGTCTGTTTCTGACAGTTTGAGCAGACACATGGAGATTAGTGGCCGCTGGAGGTCATTGTGCGGGGCTCTGGCGCTGCTCCTCCTCTTCCTCCTTCCACAAAGGTGCGGGTAGTGGTCCTGGTGCTGGGTTGTTGCCCTCCTGTGGCCCCCTCCATGTTTCCTGGTGTACTGGCCTGTCTCCTGGTATCTGCTCTGGACACTGTGCTGACAGGCACCACTAACCTTCTTGCCACAGCTCGCGTTGTGCCATCCTGGATGAGCTGCACTACGGGAGCTACTTCTGTAGGTGGTAGACACCGCCTCCTGCTACCTCTAGGGGTGAGAGCAATGACACAATACAGAAGTGACCTAAACAGCCAAAAAGCATGAGAACAGAGAAATGGTCTGTGGTCACCACCTGCAGAACCGCTCCTCTATAGGGGTTGTCTTGCTAATTGCCCATCATTTCTACCTGTTGTCTGTTCCATTTGCACAACAGCAATAGAAATTGATTCATAGTCAGTGTTGATTCATAACTGGAGAGGTGGATGTCACAGAAGTGTGAGGGACTTGGAGTTGCTTGGAGTTGCAACAAATTAAAGTTGACGCGGGAAGCTTGCAAATAAAATAACAAACATTTTCACCGTTCATTGTTATTAAAAATTCTGCACTGTTTTTGTTTTAGCTACTCCTTTAGTGATCCATTGTTTACAGCTCGTCTCCAGGGGATACGACCAGGGCTGTGAGCTCCTCACTCCTGGTCAGACATGCTCAGACATCACGTCTCTTCTCAGGCAGCTACTGAGTGTTCAAACCACAGGTGCTGTCATTCTACTCCCGTCCTCTGTTCTCCTTAGTAATTAGTCAAACAGTGCAAATAAGTAAAAAAAGAAACTTCAATCAGGTCTGTGCATTGATTAAGAGAAAAAACAACAACACAGGTTTGGTTCCTGCAGGGATTTGAACCCAGGACCCTTGTGCTGTGAGGTAAAAGCTTTACCTCTCAGCTACTCACAATGCTTTACATAAACAGATCTTTCTTTGACTACAGAGAGGAAAGGCCTGGTGATGTCATCCTGCTGGGTCACATGACATGCAATTCAAACAAATCACACACGCTCCCTTCTGAGCACACAGAGCTCAAAAGCTGGATGCAGGAGGTATGAAATGAGATCGTGGCAAAACACCTTTAAGTGTTGCTTTTATTTTTGAGCAGTTTATATGCGTCTATAGACCTATTTGTTATAATGTGCACACATTGCAGCACATGGTTATGTAGTGAGATGGCGGCACATCCACTCAGTGTGTATTGAGTGTCGCGAGACACGGTGTCATTAGAAATTGATACACGATCAGCTCTCCTCTATCAATAAAGGGAGTATTGGAGCAGTATGAGTTAGGTGAAAGCTGTGTGCAGAGCTAATAAATAAGCGGTGCTGTGTCACTTAAAGGGGTTTTGCCACAATGTTGACGTGGGATCCTCCAAAATGGGTATTTAATCACTTTTCTAAATATATGCGATTACAAAAAGTGTAGCCTGTGAGAGCTACAGCCTTCCTTACATGCCCTTAGTTTCCTGACAGTTTACATTAGACAGGACCAGGAGCTGCGCTTGCGTGTTTGCACTTCTTATCTGATGACAGGGAACATGAAGGAGCTTTCAAGGGGCTGGGGAGAAAGTGCAGTGTATGAGTCTGTCTGCTGTATAGAGAATCCACTGTTGTAATGTTATTATTTGAGTAAACTTGTGAGACGCTCCCTTCTTCCTCGCTCTCTGCTCACTCCCCTCCCTCTCACCCCTGCATGACTCAGCATGATTTGTTTATATTCTCCCCTGAGCTGATAAGGAGGTAAGGAACTCACTCCATGGCAAAACCCCTTTAATATATGGATTAAAGAAAAATATTGTCCAATCAATTCCATGGGCTCGCCACATTAATAAAGATCTAGTGCTCCTATCGGAGAGCCTTGATGTGGACGTGGCTGACGGTACATTTTGGGGGGATATTCAGCTCCTATGTCCCGGGTTATGTTCCTCAGCAGCACCCATAACCCTCATTACCTATAACTTATTTATATTGCTGCAATAACTCCCAATTTTAATGAATATAAATAAGTTATTTTCATGTCGTCTACCTCACCCCCTTCACTGTCTGTGTGTAACCTAATGGCGGTGCACGGCTCGGGAATAATATTCCGGGGGTGACACAACCTCCGGTTCAGGTTGCTCTTCTCATTCTGTATGCAGCGTGTGCAGCACTGGGCCTGTTTAGTCTCCCGAATGTTTGATCTGCTTTTCTTAAAAGCTAAATCCACACATCCTTGGAGTCTCCTTGAGGCGATGAGAGCATTTGTCTTCCTCCCACTATATACTCTATCATGCAGATCGGCGTGGTGGGTCTGCCTGAGGGAAGCGCTGCATTGCTCTTCACCTGTGTCACTATTCCAGCAGCGGCGAGATGCTGCTTCCATACTGAATCCATATTCAATTTAGCAGTGGACTTCATGTCCCGGAGCGGGGTTTCTTCTCTGATGATATTGAACACTGGGATGTTCCTTGGCAGTGCAGCTCTGGAGGATAATACAGGATAAGTGATGTATGTACACAGTGACTGCACCAGCAGAATAGTGAGTGCAGCTCTGGAGGATAATACAGGATGTAACTCCGGATCAGTACAGGATAAGTAATGTATGTACACAGTGACTGCACCAGCAGAATTAGTGAGTGCAGCTCTGGAGGATAATACAGGGATCAAGTGATGTAATGTATACACAGTGACTGCACCAGCAGAATAGTGAGTGCAGCTCTGGAGGATAATACAGGATGAACTCGGATCAGTACAGGATAAGTAATGTATGTACAACAGTGACTGCACCAGCAGAATAGTGAGTGCAGCTCTGGTCTATAATACAGGATCTAACTCCGGATCAGTTACAGGATAAGTAATGTATTTACACAGTGACTGCCCAGCAGAATAGTGAGTGCAGCTCTGGAGGGAAATTTACACGATGGGAAACTCCGGATGTACGGGATAAGTAATGTATTTACACAGTGACTGCCCCCAGCAGAATTAGTGAGTCCCAGCTCTGGAGGAAAAATACAGGTTGGAAACTAGGGTCAAAAGGGATAATAATTAGACACAGTGACTGCACCACAGAAATAGTGAGTGCCTCTGGGGGGAAAAATCGGATGAAACTCGGGGACATACAGGATAAGTAATTAGTACAGTGACGCACCAGAGAATATGAGTGCAGCCTGGAAAAAAAAACAGATGTACTCAGACAACGGGATAATAAGTATGTCACAGTGACTGCACCGCAGAATGTGAGGGGCAGGCTCGGATATAAAACAGGTGAAACCCCCGGTCTACAGGAAAAAGTAATTAAGTACACAGTGACTGAAAACCACAAAATAGTGAGTGCGCTTGGGTATAATAAGGGATGTAATGGATCAGTACAGGAAAAATAATGTATGAAACAGTGAGCACCACAGAATAGGGGGGCAGCCTGGGGGATAATACGGATTTTAACTGGATAAGTCGGATAAAAAATGATTACCGTGACTGCACCAGCAAAAATAGTGTGAAATTTGGGTAAATACGGGATGTAACCCGCTCATACAGGAAAAAAATGAGTACACAGTGACTGCACCAGCAAAATAGTGAGGCACTCTGAGGAAATACAGGATAAACCCCGGGCAGTACGGGAAAAAGTAAGATTTAAACACAGTGACTGCCCAGCAGAATATGAGTGCACTCGGATTTTAAAATACAGGAGAACCAGGACAGACAGGAAAAAAATGAAAACTGACGCACCAGAGAATAGTGAGTGCAGCTCTGGAGTATAATACAGGATGGAACTCTAGAAACCTATAGGAAAATCAATGTAATATATTGACATTTTATGTCTTATGGATTATGTCTATGTACATTTTTCTGATACTCAGTCTCCCCCTTTCCAGCATTACATATTACATGTTAGTCTCTTGAGCCATCAGTGTTTGTGCTGTGAGTTATTTCTACTATCCGCAGTTAGCTTTGTGTGTTTATTCCTCTCCCTATCCCTCTATAAGTGTTCTGTGTCCACCCATGTGATTACACACTGTACAGCGCTCACTCATGTCATGCTGTGTAATGTGAGGGAATTACTACAGTAATGTAATAACAGTGTGCTGGTGGCAATCATGATGGCGGCACCTCCTTCCCTCGGTCACACACACTCACCTTCACGTTCTAGGACATAAGCTATAATTTGAATAGTGCCCTGAATCCTTTGGGGCACATCATTAGGATTTCTCTCTTCACTGACAGTTTTGTGACTTTTCCCCCCCCGATTTCTCAGCAATGTAAACCAAGCTGTGTAATTTGCAAGTACAGCCGTATAGAAAACCGCTAAAGGACGAAACAACTCTCTATCCTGCCATAGGCCGGCCTTCTCCTTTTTTTTTAATTTTTTCAGTAAAATAACCATTATACCATTGGGCACAGTTTGGCAACACGTTAGTCTTCACTCTAAAGCTATAAGCAGTCACCCACCAGGAACCCTGCATAAAATCCCCTGCTTTGTCACAGCAGCTTGTTTATCTTTATTACTGACTAATTTTAACCCATTGGAGCCCTCTGCCCTGCTGTTTAGACCCC
Organism: Phyllomedusa bahiana; assembly: GCA_025379985.1. Taxonomy (NCBI): domain Eukaryota; kingdom Metazoa; phylum Chordata; class Amphibia; order Anura; family Hylidae; genus Phyllomedusa; species Phyllomedusa bahiana. The sequence continues at coordinate 41,572 of JAODAL010019776.1, read as the reverse complement.
TACATCACCAATGTCCCTTTTACAGGCCCAGCTAGGAGTAGTAGAGCTGAAATGTTAGTCACCACTGTAGAACCTCCCTCCCCCACACACACACACACAGCCTGAACAGGAAGTGGGAGCCTGAAGCTGTGAAACTGACCACAGCCTGAACAGGAAGTGGGAGCCTGAAGCTGTGAAACTGACCACAGCCTGAACCGGAAGTATGAGCCTGAAGCTGTAGAACCGCCCACAGCCTGAACAGGAAGTGGGAGCATGAAGCTGTAGAACTGCCCTCAGCCTGAACAGGAAGTGGGAGCCTGAACCTGTAGAACTGGCAACAGCCTGAACAGGAAGTGGGAGCATGAAGCTGTAGAACGGCCCTCAGCCTGAACAGGAAGTGGGAGCCTGAACAGGAAGTGGGAGCCTGAAGCTGTAGAAATGCCCACAGCCTTACCAGGAAGTGGGTGCCTGAAGCTGTAGAACCGCCCTCAGCCTTACCAGGAAGTGAGAGCCTGAAGCTGTAGAACCGCCCACAGCTTTACCAGGAAGTGGGAGCCTGAAGCTGTAGAACTGCCCACAGCCTGAACAGGAAGTGGGAGCCTGAAGCTGTAGAATCGCTCACAGCGAGAACAGGAAGTGGAAGTCTGAAGTTGTAGCATCGCCCACAGCCTTACCAGGAAGTAAAAGCCTGAAGTTGGCTGCGAAGAGAAGTTTCATAGAAACAGCATGGTGAAAGCACCCCTTTAAAAATGTTTATCTCTTTATATCCCTAATTACGAAGTCTGTCAGGGACTCGGATTGTATGTCAATTCTGTGTCTAGGGTGACTGAGGACTAACTGTTGTGTTCAGCAAAAGTAGTTCCTCTTTCAACCCACTCCCTAGGGCCAGGAATCTCATAGATCTGTATAATACAGTTAGTTTGGATGCTCAGACCCTTGGTTGGGCTCCGTTTTGTGGCCACAATATACTTGTGTGAAAATAGCCTAAGGCCTCCTTGTACTAGCACATTTTGATCAGTATTTGGTCAGTCAGTTCCGCTCTGCTGACCAATTGCTGCTCCCCCTCATCTCCTGTACCAATGACGGGCAAAACCCTAGAAACAACGGTCTGTAAATAGGTGCCTCTTCCTTCTAGAGGAGACTCTGGCTTGATACATACGACGAGAGCTCATTTGCATATTTTTTTCCATGGACCATTACCTGAGTATGTCTCCACACCATCAGTCTCTTCCATGAGAATAAGTTACCCCAACCCGGAAAATACAAGCCAAAATACACGAGCGTGAATGAGGCTTTAGGCTACTTTCGTACAACCATGTTCTGTAATCAGTATTCTGTCCATATTTTAGCTGCATGTTCTATAAGAGGCTGCATATATAGACATACAAATACATTTGTATAGTTTAACTGCACCGAGAGCCTCTTTTACCTGTTTTGCAGGTAAAAAAAACAAAATTCCCATGTACGTCTATGGATAATTTTCTAAACAGAAATTTTAAAAAGTACAAATTCTCCCGGGTGAGATCCATTTGGAAGATTTTGGACACTACTTACTGGGGGGAAGAAATGTATGCAATAAGCTTCCCTCCTGATAGGGCAACATAGCATAAGTAAGTGTATGATACCATAAACCTGCGCCAAAGGAAGTATGCCTGTACCCAAAAATATATCAAAAAGATATCAGATGTAATAGTCACAAAAATATACAATAAAAAGAGGAGACTGTGGTAACAAACACCCAATGGAGAGAAAACAACCCCCTGTATCTTATAAGAGTAAAAGTCTGTATATATCCAGTTGTGAATACTACAGTACAATGATGCCAAAGCATAAATATCAGAATTAATAGCATGCTGTCTACTATTGGGGCAGACATAAAAAAAGGTATGGATTCATAGATGAACAGGAAGATACAGACCAAACAGGTGCAAAGAATTGCCCAATGTGTGTTTCACCTCCAGCTTCATGGTTACCCCTTATTATATACAGGCAGTCCCCGGGTTACGAACGGGACAGGGACTGTAGGTTTGTTCTTAAGTTGAACTTGTATGTAAGTCGGAACAGGTAGATTTATTAAATGTGACTCCAGCACAAAAGGGTTTTCTTTTTAGTTTTGGATAGTGCAGGGAAGGGTTTTTACATTTGTTTTGCTGTCTGTGCCCCTGTTAAGAAGATGTCACCTCATTTTCACCTCATCTACTGCTGTGGCATGCCGGCACTTGTAGTTCCACAGCTACTTTCTTCTGTGGAAGATGGAACTACAAGTGCCAGCATGCCCCATAATTCTCCGTTTGTAACTAGGGAACAGATGTAAGTCGCAATGGTGTAAGTCGAAGACTGTATTTATATTACTATCTTTTTTTTTTATAAACTTTTTGGCATGTGCGTCCTTTTTAGGCCGTGGTTTATGTCCTCCGGATAGGTAGCTACCCTGTAACTCTTTTACCACCAATTTAGTAGAGATTACTGTTTTGAAGAGAGGCCTTCATAGCTGCACTTGGAAGGTGTAGGAGATCCAACAGGTGTAGAAAGTCCTACAGTCAATGTGCCCTGATGCTTCCATGTAATATTGTAACAAATATCCACAGCACTCAACAGACCTTTCAGAGGGTTAGTCTCCTTGGACTGGGATGTTCCCGTTAGGGTATGTTCACACGACGTTTTTGGATCCGTTTTTCGGACCCAAAATGGATCCAAAAAACGTATCTAACAATGTGCAGTTTGATTTACATTGGTTTCAGTGTAAAACACGCATCGCCTTTCAGACGAGTGATCGCTGCTGCGTGTTTACTTGCATCTTTTTGATGCGCTTTTCAGATCCGTTTTAAGAATTGACATGTCAATTCTACTTGCATTTTACACAAGTGAAATCCCCATAGAAAACAATGGAGTGCGCTTTTGGAGCCTGAAAAACTGATCCAAAAGGGCAACATACTTTTGGGTACGTTTTTGGATGCGCTTTTCATACGAAAAGCGCATCCGAACAACGCATTGGATTAAAATTTGAAGTGTAATACACTAAATCGGCCCCTAGAGATCTCATCTGTTGTAGAAGAACTGTTTGAACTTTAGTAACCTAATGACCCAATTGAGGCAGCTAACAGCCCTTTACATGTGTTTCATAGGAAGCCCAATAGAGGGCGCTAACAGAATTTTACATGTGTTTAATCTTATAAATCACTTTTTTTTATAAATATTGAATGCTATAAAAGCAATTTCAATTTTTTTTAGTATTAAATGGGTGTTTATAGAAATTATACGAGTTTTTAATAATAAATGTATTAATGTTTTAGATAAATAGTTTATTATAGAATGTTGAGTGGATTTAGTATTATACTGAAACCACTCAACATTCTATAATAAACTATTTATCTAAAACATTAATAAATTTATTATTAAAAACTTCTATAATTTCTATAAACACCCATTCTATACTAAAAAAAACACTTTTATATCATTCAATATCTATAAAAAGTGATTTGTAAGATTAAACACATGTAAAATGCTGTTAGCTCCCTCTATTGGGCTTCCTCTGAAACACATGTAAAATGCTGTTAGCTCCCTCTATTGGGCTTCCTCTGAAACACATGTAAAATGCTGTTAGCTCCCTCTATTAGGCTTCCTCTGAAACACATGTAAAATGCTGTTAGCTCCCTCTATTGGGCTTCCTCTGAAACAAATGTAAAATGCTGTTAGCTCCCCCTATTGGGCTTCCTCTTACACTACTACCTAACCACTTTACACTCGAAGTGAAAATGTAGGTCATTAGGTAACTAAAGTTCAAACAGTATATATTGAAAAAAGGATCCGAAAAATGCATCCAAAAAAGCATCTGCAGCTGCATTTTTGGATGTAGTTTCTCTTCTGGTAAAAAACGGATCCAAAACATTGTGTGAGCATACCCTTATTGTGATCAATAATCCTTGGGGCTACGCATCAACCAAAGGGGAAAAAAAAAGTAATAGCATCCAGTATTTATCAAAGGGGTGTTCCCATTATACTCTTTGATGATATGTCAATTGGATATACCATCAAAGTGAAAAAGTTAAAGGTCCCATTTTTGGGATCCTCGCCTATCTCGGGAACAGACCTCTGAACATGCCAACTCAGAATGGGGAGCCGGTCGCACTCTCCGTTCTGTTCTAGTTCGGGAGTGTTCAGCTGTACTGGAAAATTCCATAGAACTGAATGGAGAGTCACTCACAAGGTTTTTTTTTCCCAAAATAGTTTTGGGTTCCAGAGGTGGAAACCACACCCATCTTGCTTGAACATCATCTCCTATTGATATGCCATCAGAGTTCATATGTTTCTTTATTGTTCTAGTATTGTAATGTGCAATGTTGCGACCCTCATGGTTAATTATTATTATTTTAGAGCGCCATTGATTCCAGGGCGCTGTACATTCGAGAGGGGGTTACATGCCTAAATTATGTGAAACAAGTACAATGGCGACAACAAATGACTAACAACTGGTACAGAGGGAGAGAGGACCCTGCCTGCAAAGGCTTACAATTTACAAGTAAGGTGGAAAGAGAGAGAAGGTCAGGGGCAGATATGTTTGTGTGGTGGTGTAGGGGCAGCGGGGTTAGTGTAGGTTATAGATGGATTTTCAGGTTGCTTTTGGAGCTGGTGAAAGTGGGGTAGAGTCTGATATGTTGGGGCAGTGAGTTCCAGAGTGTGGGGGAAGCACGGGAAGTCTTGGAGATGCTTGTGTGAAGAGAGCATAGGAGTAGGTCCTGTGAGGAGCGGAGATTGCGTGATGGGAGGTATCTGGAGATTAAGGCAGAGATGTATGGAGGGGAGAGGTTATGGACAGCCTTGTAGGTCATGGTTAGTAACTTGAACTGAATCTCTGGGCAACTGGTATCCAGTGGAGGTGAATTAGATAGAACCTCAAAGGGGCTCTACATCCTTGTGGGGTCTCCAAATTAACCTAAGATGGTAGAGGTGAACCTGAGAAAGAAAATCACAACATGCCCTGTTGCTGTGAAAACACTTTCTGGCTTTATTCACAAAATGGCAGGTTTTTATAGTGAGATAAGAAAGCATCACATGGACCGAGCTGTTGTTGGTTACATCCTTGGCTGAGGCTTACTCCCTGTAACTCAGGAAGTCTGAACATGGGGCGTAACCTCAGAGGAAGCGCCATCTTGGATTATACGGTGGTCTCTCTACAAGCAGATTTATGTGCAGCCATTTTGTTAACACATTAGAGACAAGAGATATACAGGCAGCTTTTACGTGCTATAATATAAAGACATGTGAGATATTATACTGACTAATACGTTAAAATGGAGACACAAAGGATCACACATATATAACCTTTGTTCCCGTCCACACCAGAGGTGTTGAAAGAGGGGAGAGGCAGAGGAGAAGTAAGGAGAGTGGTGGATTAGACGGGCAGCAGAGTTGACGATATATTGAAGATTAGCAAGAGTGCTAGATGGGAGGTCGCACAGAAAGATGTTGCAATAGTCAAGGTTGGAGATGACAAGGGCATGGACTAACATTTTTGTTGTATCAAAGTTAAGGAATAAACAGATTCACTAAATATTTTTCAGGCGGAGGCAGCAGACAGAGGTAAGGGCCTGAATGTGGGAGAAGACCCCATGAGGGTCAAAACGTTGCACCTTATAATGGTGGAGTAATGGTGCATTGAGATTTTATGTCTTTAGAATATAAAGGTATGAAGAAAAAACCCTAGAAAACGCATCTTCAGAGATCTATTCTTGTTTTTGACAAACCCTAATGCTGAGGACACAGAATATCGGTGTATGAAAAGACGCAGATATAGATGCATAATAGGAGGAGGAGATGAGAAAGATACCACAGTGGAGAAAACTGGAGCACTTCTGTTGTCGATGGCTGGACAGAGCTCTCAGGAATGATGGTAAACCTAGGAAAGGGCAGAAGGCTATAGGTATCAGCCTTTCCCACATAATGGCCTGCACTTTGTCATTCCTTATGTATTTATTTTACGGCGTCCTAGCAATATAGTAGATAGGAAAGATGCCCAAAAGAGTGTCACAGGATGTAAACGTGCCAAAAAGGTAGGAACATGAACAAGCAATGAGCTACATTTTCCTTTCGGGGAATCACCTTAAAGAGGTTTTGCCAAGAAGTGATTTCTTCACCTAACAGGCTGATACTCTGATCTAAAGTCTTGAGAAAAGGGGCGTTGTGTTTCTGTGTTTAAAAAAACAAGTCCCTCCTCTGTGATGTCATCGCTCCACCTCCCATGCAGGCTCTCGAGGCTGATATTCAGTCTCTGTAGTTGAGTAAACATTGTTTGGCTAAACCACAGAGGATAACTATATTGTGCACAAACTCTACGAGTTTTGTTTCTCCCTCTTATCTGCTCAGGAGAGAAGATATGTTCCAAGTGTTCTTTTGTTCGTTCACGGACTGCTGCAGGGGGGAGAGGAGGACTGAGCAGGGAGCCAGGGAGAGTCTGCACGTTTTCTCAGATAATTACATTACAACCAGTGGATTCTGTATACAAAATACACTCTTTTCTCCCACTCCCTTCAAAGCTCGTTTATGTGACCTGCCATCAGATAAGAAGTGCAAACAATGCAATTGGGGCCAGATCAGCTCCTGGTCATAGCTAATGTAAACAGTCAGGAAACTGAGGGCATCTAAGCCAGGCTGTAGCTATCACAAGCTACACTTTTTTTAATCACATATATTTAGAAAAGTGATTAAATACCCATTTCGGAGGATCCCACGTCAACATTAGATCGTGGCAAAACCCCTTTAAGAATGTAATTGCCATGATAACTTTGTTCTCTCTAAACACCAGTGGAAAGAAACTTCTGAAGATTTGTTGGTTTTTTTTTCCTCTACCAACCGCATTGTAGTAAAATGCCAGCCTGGTTTTGCCTTAACCCAGGGGGGACGATCTTCTGCAGCAGCTTTCATATTTTCATTTAAACGCAAGACTGGTATCAAATCAGAGCAGAAATGCCAACTAATGGAATGGAAGCTGGCATCGTCACTCATTGAAGGGCTGGGATCGCTCTCTGTATTATTCAGCGGAGGGGACGCAGCCCGCGGCGGTTCTATAAGAATGTAAATGAGAGCGTTCAGAAGTGAGATGATGTAAACACCGACTTTGAAATGCAAATCCTCCTGCAGAGCTGTGATTTATCATACTCCAAGGGAAGAAATATGGATCATTGTTGCAGAGGTGGCATTCGAAGCGCAGCTAATGCAGCTAGAAAATACCTGTTCATTTATATTTTCACTATGCCACCTATAAAACTGTATAAAGAGGAGAGAATGGGAGTCGCTTACATGTAAAAATAGGAGGTCGGAATAATATTGTAAAAAAAGATACACCGACTAGGCTCAGTGGAGCTGAGATTTAACACTGGCATTTCCACACCTTACACTGGACGTGGAGAAAGATAGCGGTTCCCAGTGCCAATGTGTGGATTATAAATAAAGTTAGGTGATTTTTCAATTCTTTTTTTTTTTTTTTTACTGCCACTACCATCATAATTTTTCTTTGCATATATTGAAACACAGAAAATCTCCTACTGTACGGTAGGTTATAACTAGATCATCACTTGGCCAGCAAATAAATTCAATAGCAATAAAAGAGGAAAAAAGCCATAAAACTTCACCTTTAATACATCATTTAAAAGATGAGAAGTAACCGCGTCTCATCAAAATACAAAATAAAAAAACATAGAAAAAACCTAAAAGAAGACCCTATAATACCATAATTCAAACCTAACCTATATCAAGCATGAAGAGCGCCCCGATAAGGGCGTACCTGCCACCTGCCGAACCCGACAAAATTATATCCCTATTAGACCATTTGGTCTGATCCCGACATGTGTTGTTTCGATGATCCAACAATAGCAATTAAGATGATCACCTCAGGGGAAGATAAGGAACACCAGACCCCAGAATAAGGGCACAAATTAATTGATACATAGGCTTATATTAGGGCTAACGGAATTTCCTAATATGCTGTTATATCAACAGAAGAGGGGGGCTGGTACAATCTTAGGACAGACTCAAAGTTACTTAGAGTTTATGTCCATCATATAAACCAAAGCCCATCAGCTTCTGTCTCTCCCTTCTAGATTGTAAGCCCTCACGGGCAGGGCCCTCTTTCCTCTCTGTATCAGTTACTAGTCATTTTTCGTCACCATTGTATTTGTTCAACAATTGTTATGTATGTAACCCTCCTGAATGTACAGCACCCTGTAATCAATGGCGCTCTAAAATAAATAATAATAATAATAATAAAAAAAGGAAAGGATCCTTGATGTAAATACCCAAAAATTGACTCCTATATAAGCATTCATAAACAACATTAGCTTAATCAAAAAAAATAAAGCTTACCAAAGAACCCATCTCTCACCTTGTAAGGGTGAACCAGCGGTAGCTGTGTCAAGGAAGGAGACGCCATTGAGCTGCACAAGCACGGCTTTTAAAGCGCACTTCATAGGCGCCTGCCGTGACCTCATCTTCGTGCGCTCATAGTTACCAGCGCACGGAGCGTCCCTGGTAGCCGCGCATGGGCTCAAAAGTTACCAGCGCAAAGAGTGTCCTTGGCAACGGCGCATGCGTGGACTATCAGTTCCACCATGCCTATGTAAAAGCGCATAGGGACAAGTGCTCCGCGGACACAGATGAAGGGGAAATTAACCCCTGCATCACAATCTTGAGCAAGACGACATTTAGAGGCAGTATAGAGCCTTATTAGGGCCATTATGGACAAACTTTTTATGCACTGAACAGTATGTTATAATTAAGTAGAGTAATACATTATACGAAACTACTAAATTCAAAATGTTCATTGAGTCCACTAGGTGTTTTAGTTTGTAATGTGAAAGTCCAAAAGCACTCTCTTTGTAAGAGCTGCTTATCAAGATCACCACGTCTTGGTGAAGGAATTATACAGTCAATTCCCCTCCATCTCAGACAATTGGGATTCCCATCATCTTGTGAGGGTACATGTTTAGAAATTGGGGTCTCACGGTGATGACGAACGTCGCCTAAATGTTCACCTATTCTACGTCGAAGTTGCCTAGTTTTTTTCCCAACATACATTTTTCCACATGTACAGGTAACCAGATATACCACATACATTGTTTTGCAGTTAATGAAGTGTCGAATGTGAAAGATTTTGTCTCCACTGCTGCCTGAAAAGACAGATGTCTTCTCCATATATGAACAAAAAGAACAGTCCCCACATTTAATGGAGCCTTTAGTTTTTTTTAGCCATGATTCTTTTTTTGGTCTTACAAAATGGCTATTAACCAAAAAAATCACGGAGATTTTTACCCCTTCTGAAGGTGATAGATGGAGATTCACCAATATAGTCCTTCAGATCTGCATCCATTCTTAGGATGTGCCAGTGACGGCTGAGAGATTTTCTGACCTCTGGGGCCGCATCATCAAACGTCCCTATCAGGCGTATCAAGTTGTCACTCTCTGTTTTCTGACAGATTTTAGATGTCAGACGTTCGTTACGATTTTTTAACAGAGCATAATGATATGCCTGTCTAAGGATATAGTCTGGATATCTCTTGGCCAGAAAACGCTCCCGTAAAATATTTGACTCTTTTTTGTACGCTTCAATAGAGGAGCAATTGCGTCTGACCCGTAGATACTGTCCACTGGGGATGCCTCGTTTAAGAGATGTAGGATGGTGGCTCTCCCACCGCAAGAGAGAGTTTGTGGCCGTAGGTTTCCTGAACATAGTAGTTGATAGCTCACCCAGATGATTTTTGATGACCTTGATGTCCAGAAAAGATAAAGTCTGTGGCTCAAATTCAAATGTGAGTTTCAAATTTAAAGAGTTGACATTCAAATGCTGTAGCATTGTTAGAAATTTGTCCTGTGTGCCATTCCAGAATATGAGAATGTCGTCAATGTATATCACCCAGAGGGCTATTTTGTCCGAGAATGGAGGGGGATAGTCGCCAAAGACGATGGTGGTCTCCCACCAGCCAAGGTACAGATTAGCATAAACTGGGGCGCAGGGGCTACCCATGGCTGTACCTCATATCTGGTGGAAACCACCCCATCTAACGAGAAGTAGTTCTTTGTCAAAACAAACTCCAAGAGACCCAAAATAAACTCGTTGTGTGCCCTAAATTGCTGTCCCCTAGATGAAAGGAAAAACCTTACAGATTCCAAGCCCAGATGGTGTGGTATAGATGTGTAAAGTGATTCCACATCTATACTCACTAGGGCGGTGTGTGAATAAACTGATAAGCCCTCCAGAAGCCTCAATAAATTAGTCGTATCTTTAGTGTATGAAGGCAACGATTGCACAAAAGGAGCCAGAATGTGATCTAGATATACACCACTATTCTGGCTGAGTGCATCATTGCCTGACACAATCGGGCGGCCTTTAAGGGGTGTCGCCCCTTTGTGGCTTTTGGGAAGTGCATAAAATGTGGCTACTCTCGGGAAACGCGGATACAAAAAGTCCATTTCAGTTTGATCAATCAATTCATGCTCTTTAGCTTTAAGTAAGAGCATTCTGAGTTCTGACTGAAAGGCAACTGTAGGGTCCGCAGACAAAACTGTATAACAAGGCTTGTCAGACAGCAAAGAGCGACACATTTCACAATAATGTTGACAATTTAGAATCACAACATTACCGCCCTTATCTGAAGGCTTTATATACACAGACTCATTTTTGGCAAGACTCTCAAGTGCCTTCCTCTCCGGTCCAGATATATTTGTCCATTTTGACCTCTGTAAGTCAGCAAGATCTTTCAGGACTAATTCCAGAAACACATCTATACAAGAGAAATCGTTCACAGGGGGCATCCTAGTACTCTTAGTTTTTAACTGAGTAAAGGGACCTTTCCCCAATTCATTCTGAGGGACCTCCGCTAAATCAAAAAGGAGTCTCACATCCTCCTACATTTCTGGCGGAATACCCAAAAGGGCACTCTCGCATCTACTTTTCATCGCAAAGAACTTGCGCGAGTTTAACTTCCTGGCAAAGAGATGAAGGTCTTTTGTCCATGAAAAGAGATTTAACCTCACTGTGGGGACAAAAGAGAGTCCTTTCCATAAAACCTGCATTTCTTCTGGCGTTAAAGTAATATTAGAGAGATTAATAATTTGAGACTCATTATCATTAGAGGAGGAATCTATACTCTGTACATGGGAGTGCCCAGGCGCTCCCTTAGTTGGTAGGGATTGCTGGTATCTAAAAAACGCTGGCCACCCCACCCCCTGTTTCTGTATAGCCCTCTCCTCCCTTACCTCCCTCGTGCGGTCAGAAGGCCTATGAAGATCGTTGTGGATTTACCCTCTTTTTCAGAATCTGAAACGTCCGTCTCAGTAAAGGAAATGTCTGTGGATTGAACTTTCGGGGGATTCCTATTACCAAATAATTGATGGGCCTTATTCTCCCTGACGTCTGCCAAATCACGCAAGAATTGACGATGCTTACGGTCTTTGATATGATACTGAAAACATTCTATCAGAACCTGCAAGGATCTTTCTTTGTTAAGAAAATCTGGTTCGCTAGAAAATTTCTGAATCAGTTCAATTTGTTTACTAAGCTTTGTATTCAGATTATCTAAGGCCACCTTCTCTTCAAGGAGGAGGGACATTAACTTCAAAGAGCAAGCCATAATTTCCTTTTCCCATATGGAGGGGAAAGCAGCCGAGAGATTCTAAGTCCTCTATGGACTATGTTGTTCTTAATATATTGTTGTAGACTCTCAACTTCCCACCATGTGGCCACCTGCTCCTTATATGTTTTTGTCAGTTCTCTAAATGCTATGGACAGAGTGGGAAGACTCTGCTGTTGAATAAACAGTTTATCGTAAAAAACATCAGCGGAGTCAAATGACCATTGTTCAGTGCTCGGACGTTTTGAGAGGAAAACTTCCATGCCGATAAACAATCTACAAGAAACACAGAAAAGCTCCTACTGTAAGGCAGGTTATTTACTAAGATCACCTCTTGGAGCAAATAAGGTTAAAAAAAAAAAAAAAAAAAAAAAAATATTCAATAGCAATGAAAAAGAGGAAAAAAAGTCATAAATATTCACCTTTAATTACATCATTTAAAAGATGAGAAGTTAATCCGCGCCTCATCAAAATACAAAATAAACACCCATAGAATATACCTAAAAGAAGACCCTTGCTCAATATTGTGATGCAGGGGTTAATTTCCCCTTCATCTGTGTCCGCGGAAGCACTGTGTCCCTTTGCGCTTTTTAAATAGGCATGGTGGAGCTGATAGTCCACGCATGCGCCGTTGCCAAGGACAACTCTTTGCGTTGGTAAACTTTTGAGCCCATGCGCGGATACAGGGACGCTAGTGCGTGGTACTCCTGAGTGAGCAACGAAGATGAGGTCCGGGCTAGGCGGCCTTATGAGTGCGCTTTAAAAGCGTGTCGGTGTTCCTTATCTTCCCCTGAAGTGATCAGCTTTATTGCATTGTTGGATGATCGAAACAGGTATCGTCGGGATGACACCATAGGGCCTAATAGGGCTTTCATTGTAGGGTTCGGCAAGCTGGGCAGAAATTGCCTTATCGGGGCATCTAACCTGCTTTGATATAGGTTAGGGTTGAATTAGTTTAATTAGGGTATTATAGGGTCTTCTTTTAGGTATATTCTATGTGTGTTTATTTTGTATTTTGATGAGACGCGGTTACTTCTCATCTTTTAAATGATGTATTAAAGGTGAAGTTTTATGGCTTTTTTCCTCGTTCATTGCTATTGAATTTATTTGCATATATTGTCAAATAATATGCAACTATTATATGGATTTTTAAATTTTTGTTTTACTTTTTTTTCCCACATATACGGGCTGTCCCCGACTTGCGTTCTGACTTGCATCTCTCTCCTAGTTGCAGACAGAGACTTATGGGGCACTGCTCCTCGTGCTGACATCACACACTGAGTCACGCCATATAATAATGTCATAAGTAGAGATGGGCGAATTTCTCAAAATTTCGATTCGGTCACTTCGCCGAATTTTCCGACAAAAATAAAATTGGTAGCGAATTTACTTCGGCACGAATCGGTTAAAAAGCAGCTTTTCAGGCTGCACAGAGCCTGCAGGGAGCTGTAGAACGTTGTGCCATGCTTAAAAATATGCAGAGGGAGCTTGGTTTGGTCTTTCATAAATGTTGGTTTTAGTATGATCACGCACATGACCTGGCCTGCCCGACTCTTTAGAATCGCTTCACTATGATTTTCCCTGGGCACTTAGAGGGCAAAACTGACCAAAAACTGAAAGTGGGAATGTAGCTGATAAAGTCATGCCAGCGAAAGCTGGAAAAAAACAAGCTGAGAGCTCAGTGGCGGGGGGGGGGACAAATTAGTGGACAGAGTGTGGAGGTGACGGCGGGCAGCACCAGAGCATGATGTCAGGCAGTGCACAATGAAATTCTGGAGGTGGCCAAAAACAGGGGAAGCCCAGAGTAGGCAAATGATGAGAGCGGAGGTCACGCGGCTGCAGTATGAGATAGGCAGTGCTAAATGACATTCTGGGAGGTGCCCAAATAAACAAATATTAGGCCACAGAGTGGCACAATCACACAGTGTGGATGGGTACACGGACGCAGCAGCATGAGATTCAGGCAGTGGCACACAAATGACCTTTGGACGGCGGCCCACACAGTATAGGCCACAGTGTGGCACAATCACACAAGTGAGGAGGTCACCGGCGGGCAGAGCATGAGGTCAGGCGAGTGCCAATATAACAATGTGGAGGGCACGGCAGGAGTTTCACAGCCAGCAGCATGAGGTCAGAGAGAGTGGCACAATGCTGAGAGCGGAGGTCACGCCGAAGGCAGCAGCCAGCATGAGTTCAGGCAGTGGCTCAAATGACTGAGGAGCGGAGGTCATGGCTGGCAGCAGCATGAGGTCAGTGGCAGTGGCACACTTGACTCAGTGTGGAGGACATGGCAGGCAAGCCACAGCAGCAGCATGAGTCAGGCAGTGCACCAATACGAGAGCGGAGGTCAGGGCCGGCACAGTATGAGGTCAGGCAGTGGCACAATGACACAGTGTGGATTGCACGGAGCAGCCACAGCAGCAGCTTTAAGGTCAGACAGTGGCACAATGACAGAGTGTTGAGGTGGGTTCGGCAATACCAGTCCTGGTAAAGATGGTGGTAGGGCAGATGGAGAAAACTGTCAGCAGATTGTGGCATCATGCGGTGTGGCGGCATAGAATAGTGGCTGGAGGCAGGTTAGTGTGAACCCAGAATGCCGCATATGGCATTGGTGTGTGGAAAATCCTGGCGATCCTCGCCTGATTTCTCTTGACAAAGGTCAGTCGTTTCACACATTTCCGTGGACAGCGGGTTCTCCTTGAGGGGGTAACGATGGCCCCCGCCGCAACTGAAAAAGTCTGATGCCACACTACTGGCCGGGCTGGACAGCTTCTCTCTGCAAAGTCGGCAAGTTGCGGGCCTCACACATCCAGTTTTGGGCTGCCCAGTAGTCCAGCGGATCTTCTAACTGACGGTGGCTGAGTGCTGTACATGTCGGCCAAACCTGTTGGTTCTGGGGATCTGCGCAGGTCTGCTGCTGCTGCTGGCGTCTCTGCCGTCCTCAACTAGGCAGGTGAAGGATGCTGCTCATCAGTGACTCCAGACTTAGGTTACTATGAATGGAGCTGGTAATGCTCTACACCCCCACCTTCCACACTGCAGCCGCGGCAGTAGTACGTGAGCGCTGAGGAACCCCCCGGTCAGTACCTGTTCAGAGGAGGGCGATTGCGCACATTGGCAGCGGCCAACTGATTACGGAGGAATTTCCCTATTAGTATTTGTGTTTGTTTCCATCTCAATTAGCTGGGGAAAAAAGGCGCCCATTGGACCGGTAGCGAAGGGGTCCAATAGGGTGGGAGCGCCAGAAGTCATCCCTCTGCGGATGCTGACTATTCGGCTGTCACTAGCCAGGCCAAAATAAGCATGCTGCGGGCACCTGCACAAGTGACTCCGAGGGGCTCCTGCCTCATTTCCACTGTATACTGCCACGTGGCTTGGGGGTCATTGCCTGTCTTCCTCATCTCCATCCACCTCTACAGCTGCTCCTGCTCCTCCTCTCTTGTCACCTGGGTAGAAATCCACTCAATTTACCAGAAATGCTTCTGCTCGGAATGTCTTCCTCCTCATTTTCAGTACCCACGGATAATGTGGCCATCGAGATGTTGTCATGCTCCCACGTTCTCCATGTTCTGACCCAGAAAAAACCAGGGGGGAATTTTTCAATCTGTTCCAGGCACATGAAGAGTGAATGACGTTATTCATCCGTTAGTCTCGGCGACTGACAAATACGTCGCCTCCTCAGAATGGCCTCAACAACGGCAGGTGTCACGGCATGAGCTGAACACTGGTGACATCAAAGTTACAAGGGGAGTACTTCTGTCTGCCTGGGATCATCAAAAATCGTTTTAATGGCTTTCTCTGTGTTCATTACAGTCGGGAAAACATGTGCAAGGCTGGAATTCCAGCGGGTGGAAACATCGCATATCAGAGTTGTGATGGGGAGGCACTTCTGCCGCTGCAACTCGGGAGGGGTGCATCCTGGCTTTGTAGGAATGGATAAAGGCATGACAGTTTACCTGGCCATTTCAGATGTTCTGAAGATCGGGTGGAAGCTTCAGGAACCTTTTCACAAACAGATTGAATCTCGTGCGCATGCAGGGCGCCGATGGCCATCTCCTTGGTGCAGCGCAGGGACACCATGTTCCTCCCATTGGCCGTCACCTGGTTTTCGATTTGAGTTTGCGCGGAGTGAAAGCCACACCATCGATTTCTTGCTGCATGACGCGGAGCAGTTCCTCCCCGGTAGTGACTTCGTTCGCCGAGGCAAGCCAGTGTAGAAACTGGCGTGGACACCGCTGTGCCCTACACATGTGTTATGATGAGCAGTACTTGTGGAGGCTGAGATGGTGGTGGAGAGGAGAGGGGAGGCGGACATTGGCGCAGGTGCAGCAGTTTGACACGTGGGGGAAGGCGCGTCTCTGTCCAAGTTGTTGGGTTGCTGGGCTGGAAGAACATTCACCCAGTGGGCCGTAAAGGACATGTACTGGCCCTGACCGTAAGTTACTGCTCCAGACGTCCAGCGCTGCCGTGCACCCTTGGAAACATAACCGATAAGCTCAAGGGACTGGCCCACCTTATGTTTACATATTTGTGCAGGGCTGGTACTGCCTTTTGGAAAGAAATTTCGGCTTGGAATCTCTCAATTTCGGCTCGGCAGTATCCATTAGTTCTCTGAAGGGTGCAGATTCCACCATTTGGAAAGGGAGGGCTGCAGTACAAACAACTTGGGACAGGACACGGTCATGCTGCTGCACTTAGATGGTTGGATGCCTATACTGTTGTTTCTTTGCAATCGCCTCGATGAACGACTGCTGGGCACCATGAGTAGCGAGAGCAGGAGGCATCTGGACGGGAGTTGTGTCAAAAGGAGAAACTGCTCCCTTTGCAGAGGTGGTGGAGTCTAGACGGGCGTGCAATGGCTTGCGAGCAACTGGGCGCTGCTGCTGCTGTTGCTGCAGGCGGCAGGGATGGGACCACCCACATCTGAGCCACGTTTCTCCAATGGCCAACCGGATGGTGACGTGCATGTGTTGACGCAGGGCCGTGGTGCAACGTTACCTCCCTGCCCACGCTTCACTTTCTGCCTACAGGATTTCTACATATACGCAATATACGGCTCCTCCGGTGTCTTAGCAAAGAACTGCCACACCGCACCGAGAGTTTCGGATTTTACGCCAACGCTCCGGCACTGGTGACTACTGCCGCCGCTGCCTCGCTGTGCCCTGTGCACGTCTACTTTCTTGGACCTGGGAAAGGGTTTTTTTTTACCCCGTTGGCGCTCGGCTCCGACCTCACACTGCTGCTATCTGCTGACTCACGGCCACACGACCCACTTGCTGGCTGCGCCGCTGCCTGACGGCTTCGAGCAGACGCCCTCTTCTCCTGACGATGATGAAGCCTTGCCTCACCCGGGCTCCCAAGTGCGGTCGGTACATCATCATCTATTTGTGTTTCATCGTCACTTAGCTGTCATCATCTACCCGGTCTAGGGTATGCCGAGGCTGACCTCTACAAACATTGACCTCCCATGGCCATTCTCAACAATCTATACTTTGCCGCACTCTGCATGATGCAGGGGATATTGGGGGGGTTGGGGGGGGACCCATTTCTTCGCTGCCAAGTAGTGGTGACTCCCCTCCTCAAATTTTTCACCCTCGCTATATAGTGGCGCGACCCCAGCCCACATAGTGATTTGGCTGAGGGAACCGGATGGGGACAGAGGGGGTTGAGGCAGGTGAGGGCGCTGACCCCCCCGGGGCCCCTGCCAACAAAGGGGTTGTGTTGGGGTTTCCCCCAACGACTTTTGGTGGGGTTGTCGATGTCACGGGGGAAAGAGGATCCCTAGTAACCCATCAAGCCCCTTTGGGGTTTTGGGAACACACAGGCCGCTAGATGACGCGGCAGTTGTGGCCTCACCGATGACCCCGCTGGGTCCCCTTTGCTGTGCTGCGACCGGGGCCTGTCCGGGAATTTTGTGCCTCGCCACTCGCGGGTTGGGGCCCTCCCACCCCCTTGTCGAATACTGTTTTTCTAAAAGTACAAAACCTTTTTGATGAAATATCTGATATGATAAATACAATTTTTTGCTCCAAATAAACCCAGTAACAAGCTTGGGTAACCTTGGATAAAAATTTTGCCTCCACAAATGGCCGGGAAAATTATTTGTATATGTCGTTTAAAAAAACCTGTTTTTTATAAATGAAAAAGCCAAACAGGCTTTTTAAAACCTTGGGCTAAATTTAGGCTCAGGAAAAATTTATTATTTGGCGTTAAAAAAAGACGGTTTTATTTTTGTCAGCAACCAGCAAAACAACGTTTAAATTTAAACCCCCGGGATGTAAATTGCGCATAGAATTGAGCACCCAAAAAATGAAGTGGTATTTGTATTAAAAAACGTGTTTCTTAAATGAATACAACAGGAACGGCTTGATCCCTTGGATATTGAATGTATATGCAGCTGCAGTGGACGCACATGGATTCAGACCCCAATCCCCCAAAAAATTAAAATAGATTAAGAGAACAATCTCTGAGAAAAGCTGAGACCCCCCCACAGAAATCGCTGTATAAAAAATCAATTCTTCAGTAAAAAATCAGCTGCGGCAGCACTTCCCCTGTGAGCACGTGAAGGAGTGGAGCCCCCAGGGCGCGCCGGTCTTATTGTCGGTGACGTCACAGAATCCCCCCGGGTCTCTGATTGGCTTCATCTCTGCAATGTTGCAGGTATGCCCTTTTCCTCCAGAGGTTTTGCCCCAAGTAGCGCATGTACTCGCACCATTTTATCAAGAAAACCACACTTAAATTCACCAAGCCCCCCAAAGTTCGCTTGTTCAAAACCCGAATTTTCCTAAAAAATTCTAAACGAATTCCCACTTCGTTGAATCTTTTTCGCCCATCCTAGTAAAAAACCCTTTCCTTTGCCCACTGCAGCTCTCTTTTTACCTGTCTTGCTCTGGGAACCTCCACCTACTCTCTCTCATGCCGCTCTGAGTTTGCATTGTTGGCCTTGGCACAGCAGGTCTGTTCGTACTACTCCCGATCCCCCTCACTCTTCCCTGACCACCCCCAATGTCATATACAGTACAGTATCAGCACCCATACAGTTAGTACATGTGTGGCATGCTGGCATTTGTAGTTGTGGAACTAGCAGTGCCAGCATGCCACACTACGCATGTACTATCTCATAAAAGTGATTACACCCTTCACATTTTTTAAAATGTTGTATTATATCTTTTCATGGGACAACACTGAGGATCTGACACTTTGATAAAAAGTACGGCTTGCTACTGGACACTTTAGTTTCCCGTTCCCCAGCAGCGATGCTTGGAATGTAAATGCCCTCATGCGCATCAGCACATGAGACAGAAAGAGAGGTGAAATCTTCTAAACAAGGGCTCACACAGCAAAACAAATGTTAAAGGGATGTTAACTGCTTCATGAACTCACTCTTAACTAAAAAGCCTTGATGAAGTTACAATTAATAAATGTTCTGACTTACATACAAATTCAACTTAAATGGGTTTTTTATTACATTTTTTCATCCACCTGTCTGTTTTCTTGGGTTTACTTTGAATTCAGGGGGGTGTTTACTGGTTTACTAGGGGCAGTAGAACCGGTCTGTAGCTATAGCAACCGCGGCAGCCCAAGGGGAGAGAAACAGGGCGTAGCGGACCTTAGGAGCGGGGGCAGCCCAAAAAAAAGGGGGTTGTAGGACATGTTAATGGACACTATTGCAAAGTGCTTGTTTTTGCAAAAATTTTAACATAAAAAGCTTCCTTGTAGTGGAAACCCCCCTTTTAAGATTTTAAAACCTACAGTCCCCTTTTTGTTTGTAAACCCGGGGCTGCTGGAAGTTTTGTTTTTTTTTGGTTCCCCCATGTCAGATTCTTGGTTTGTTCTTGACATCCCCCCCGTGACTCTGTAGCAAAGATGATAGGGTTTTTGCTTGATGGTTTTTCTTCAGGTTTTTAGTCCCCAGAAGTGTAAGTTTTATCAGCAATAACCTGATAAGTGTGAAGAAAACCGCTCTCTAATACAGGAAAAGATTACCCTCTTTTCCCTTCATGTATTGTTCTGGTCATTGCTCTGTGGTCCAGTCTAATCTTATCTATCCCTGCTAAGGGAACAATAGAAAAAAACTTAGGGTCTTACCCACTATTTTTTAATGAGACTAATGAGATAACAGCAGCTACAGTAAAGTGAGATTAGACTGCCCGGCCATTCAACATTGACTATTCACAGCTAGAAAAGTACTAGATTTTATATGTCATTTTTAATTGAAAAAAAAAAGTTTTTTAAGAATATTTTACCAAAAATACTCTTTTCTGATGGAATTCTCCCTTTAAATGCTGTTTTTGGGGAGAGGGTGGTGGAGGAACTGGCAGAGAAGTCTCTAAATCATAAACACGTTTCCCCAGCAGTTTGCTCATATCCTCCAGGAGAGGTAGCGAACCCTATATGGGTCTTGGTCACCCTTTCAGATGGGGCACCTATAGTCTACAGGTTTCTTTTTCAGCTCTCATCCCTTACAAGTCATATATTCACGGTTTCCTTTGTATTGTACAGGCGTTTCTTCTATGGGATATCCTCAGATCATGACCTCTTGAGGTTACTTAAAAACTGGAGCTGGGAACCACTGTTGTGCAGAGCAGTGAGAGCGTCTGCTCCCCGTGCAAATTGTGTCCCTTGCTCTGATTTAGTCCATCTCAAGGAGAGTGTGACAATATTAGATTGAGACTTGCTTTCAGGATTAGGGAACAGTTTCTTTTTTTAGTGTCTCATGGATCAACACCAAAAAGATTCAGGTTCAGATTCATGGATCACAGACACAATGAAAGGTTCCTAAGAAAATAAAATGATAAATTCTGGAGGTTCCAAAATGATTATGTTACAAGGTATGTCCTTAAAAGTATATGATAGAGTGTTATATATGACCATAGGTCATACTGATTTCTTCCATGAAAAGAATGATACACTGACACTTGGGGGCAGGATAATGACACTGACACTTGGGGGCAGGATAATGACCCTGACACTTGGGGGCAGGATAATGAGGCTGACACTTGGGGGCAAGATAATGACCCTGACACTTGGGGGGCAGGATAATGACACTGACACTTGGGGCAGAATAATGACGCTGACACTTGGGGGCAGGATAATAACACTGACACTTGGGGGGCAGGATGACACTGACACTTGGGGGGCAGGATAATGACAGGGACATTGGGGGGCAGGATAAGACCTGACACTTGGGGAGGATAATGACAATGACACTTGGGGGCAGGATAATGAAACTGACACTTGGGGGCAGGATAATGACACTGACACTTGGGGGCAGGATAATGACACTGACACTTGGGGGCAGGAAAATGACGCTGACACTTGGGGGCAGGTAATGACGCTGACACTTGGGGGCAGGATAATGATACTGACACTTGGAGGCAGGATAATGACACTTACACTTGGGGGCAGGATAATGACCAAGCCCTTGGGGGAAGGATAATAAACACGACATTTGGGGGGAGGATAATGACACTGACATTTGGGGGAGGATAATGACACGGGACACTTGAGGACAGGTAATGACATGACACTTGGGGGGCAGGAAAATTACACTGACACTTGGGGGCAGGATAATGACAATGATATTGGGGGCAGGATAATGACGCTGACACTTGGGGGCAGGATAATGACGCTGACACTTGGGGAACAGGATAATGACGCTGACACTTGGGGAACAGGATAATGACGCTGACACTGGGGGGGCAGGATAATGACACTGACACTTGGGGACAGGATAATGACGCTGACACTTGGGGGCAGGATAAATAACCAGTCACTTGGGGGGCAGGATAATGACGCTGACACTTGGGGCAGGATAATGAGCTGACACTTGGGGGCAGGATAATGACACTGACACTTGGGGGCAGGATAATGACATGACACTTGGGGCAGGATAATGACACTGACACTTGGGGGACAGGATAAGGACACTGACACTTGGGGGCAGGATTATGACATTGACACTTGGGGAGCAGGAAAAGAACACTGACATTTGGGGGAAAGCGGTAGAAAACCTGACACTTTGGGGCAGGATAAGACGCGGGACACTTGGGGCAGGATGATGACATGACATTGGGGGCGGATGATGACACTGACATTGGGGGGCAGGATAAGGACGCTGACCTTGGGGGCGGATAATGACAACTTGGGGGCAGGATGAGGGACACTGACATTTGGGGGCAGGATGATGACACTGACACTTGGGGGCAGGATAATGACGCTGACCTTGGGGGCAGAATAATGACGCTGACATTTGGGGGGCAGTATGATGACACTGACACTTGGGGGCATGATTATAACAATGACACTTGGGGGCAGGATAATGACGCTAACGCTTGGGGGCAGGATGATGACGCTGACACTTGGGGGCAGGATAATGACCTGACACTGGGGGCAGGATAATGACGCTGACACTTGGGGGCAGGATAAGGCCACGGACACATGGGGGCAGGAAAATGACGCTGACACTTGGGGGCAGGATAATGAGCTGACACTTGGGGCAGGATAATGACACTGACACTTGAGGGGCAGGATGATGACACGGACACTTGGGGGCAGGATGATGACACTGACACTTGGGGGCAGGATGTTGACACTGACACTTGGGGGCAGGATCCTGACACTTGGGGGCAGGATAATGACGCTGACACTTGGGGGCAGGATAAATGACGCTGACCTTGGGGGCAGGATGATGACGCTGACACTTGGGGGCGGGATAATGACGTGACACTGGGGGCAGGAAAATGACGCTGACACTTGGGGGCGGATAATGCGCTGACACTTGGGGTCAGGATAATGCGCTGACATTTGGGGGCAGGATAAATGGGGGGGACACTGACACTTGGGGCAGGATAATGACACTGACACTTGGGCAGGAAAATGACGCTGACACTTGGGGGCAGGATAATGAACGCTGACACTTGGGGGCAGGATAATGACCCTGACACTTGGGGGCAGGATAATGACACTGCCCCTTGGGGGCGGATAATGACGCTGACATTTGGGGGCAGGATAATGACACTGAACTTGGGGGCGGATAATGACCCTGACATTTGGGGGCAGAATAATGACCTGACTTGGGGGCAGGATAGTGACAGACATTGGGGCAGGATAAGAACACTGGGGGGCAGGTAATGACACTGCACTTGGGGACAGGATAATGACACTGACACTTGGGGGCAGGATAGGGGACACTGCCCACTTGGGGCAGGATAATGACACTGACACTTGGGGAAAGGATGTGACATGACACTTGGGGCAGGCTAATGACGCTGACACTTGGGGGCAGGTAATGAGCTGAACTTGGGAGCAAGGATAATGACCTGACACTTGGGGTCGGAAATGCAATGACATTTGGGGGCGATAAAGCGCTGAACTTGGGGGAGGTAGTGCACGCACTTGGGGGCGGATAATGACATGTACTTGTGGCAGGAAAATAGTGCATTTGGGGGGGCAGGTAGTCATGACATTGGGGACAGGATAATGACATCCCTTTGGGGGGCAGGATGTGCCGGGACACGGGGGAAAGGAAAATGACCGGGCCTGGGCGGCAAGATATAGTATCATAGTAACTGTTTCGGCACCCATGATCTTGTCACATAAAAAGGGTTTATAGGTCATAAAAGCCCCTTTTTAAAATTTAAAACATCTTTACCCCTTTTGCTAAAAACACCCTGGAAGAAATAAAAAATCCCAATGACAAAATTAAAATTTTTTGGAACATTCTGCATCTCAAAAGAATTGGAATAAAAGTGATCAAAAAGTTGCATGTGTCCCAAAACGGTACCAATAAACAGTGCACTCCCGCCCGAAAAAAATGCACCCGCCAAAACATTGCATGCACAAAATGTTGCTGCAGCGCACATCTAAAGATAAGTGTGTGTGTATTTTTTTAAGAGTACCACTCTTTTTTATTTCCGCTTCCCAGTTCATTATATGGCACTATTAAAACAAAAACAAGCCCTCATATGTCTAGTTAGATAGAAAAAAAAAAAAAAACTATGACTCCTGGAAGGCAGAAAGGGAAAAAGGGTTGAATATGCAATGTAGCGTCATGATCTGCGCTGACTCCAATGTCTGCTGTTAATTGGGAGTGTCAGTTGTAATGAGCAGTTGACACCCAACGCATCTAAATAAGCCTGCTCCATACGACCTTACCAACAATAGGACGTACCCCTATGTCCATTGTCTCTAAAGGCTATGTTCACACGGCATAATTGCAGGGCCGTATTTCGCCCCGCAATTACGCCGTGTGTGCGGAGGGCGGCAACCCGCCGGCCCCATAGCCATTCATTACTAGCGACGCGTATTCGCCGTTAGTAATCGACATGTCACTTATCTCCCCGGGCGTACAATACGATCGTATTGTATGAGCAGAGAGAGGAGTCGTAATCCATAGTTCTCTATGAGAACTGTGGATTTGTAATGATGGGAGTATCTCGCCCGTATTGAGCGCAGTACGGCGCGAAATATGGGGCGAGATACGTCCCATTTTTAGCCGTGTGAAAAAGGTCAAGAATAGAAAAGGTTTACTTTTTTTTTTTTTTTTTTTTTTAAGTACTAAAACATAACTAAAAGTGTACGAATTTGGTATCATGGGAATCATAGCGACCCCCAGAATACAGATAACATGTCGTTTACACTGAGCAAGGAACTACATTGTGTTTTTTATTTCACGCTCCACCCCACATAGAATTTTTTTCCAGGGTATCCCAGTACATTCTATGATAAAGTCATTGGCACCATTAAAAAGTATATCTTGTCCAGAAAAACGTCGCTACTCAGGTGTGCAGCTCACTCCGTGCTTAGCATCTCCCAGCCATCCCATGTGGATTCATCGTACACTGACAGAAAGCCCTGCTACGGACTTTGCAAATAAGTATACCATAGTCTTTTCCAATCATTCACTTTTGATGTTCATAATGTGTCCATTTCCGTGAAGTTTGGACTTTTAATATTGTATAATTAAATATGACGAAAAGTTTATAAAATAAGAAGTTCACCATTGTTCAAATCTCATTCGGCTGTTCAGAGGAAAACAATTAAACAAGGTTATTGCTTTCAGAAGGTGGGGAGGAAAAAGAAATTAAAACCACAAATCGGAAATATTGCTGTGTTATAAAGGGGTTAAACAACTGACCAAGAGAAAGCGTTACAGCAGACTGGCACAATTTGGCAGGAGGTGGGAACAAAGACCACCCGGGAACACCCATTTTGCAAACCCTGCCCGCTTGTGTTCCTCTAGAAATCCCTTGCCGGATCACATGTTGTGCACACCTGAATTATGGCTGTCAGACCCCTAAAATACTAAATACATGACAATAGTGCAGTCTCAAACTGGTTATTGATTAAAGGGGTTTCCTCACTACAAAAATAAGCTTTCAGTATGTAGGGACAGGTAATGAATGACTTTTTCTAAATACATTGGTCGTTTGATTTTACTTTAGTCAGAAGATAGGAGATTTTATCTGCTCTGAGTGCACACAGGTTTTTATGGTTGCATCCTTATCTGTACTATCTGATTAGAGCAGGGAGTAATGTCACCGTGGTCGGAGAGCCCACTCTTAACAAACTCATCTCTAACAAGATTAGCTTTTGCTTACAGATAAGCGATTGTTTTCACTCATCAGAGCACTTGTAGCTTTGTTTACTGAAGATTAGCTCTCCTGCCATTTTTAATGCGCATAGTAGAATGCGCCTGAATCTACGAACCTGTTCTACTGCAGGTCATAGATTTAGCGCTTTCTAGCTACTAATTGACACTTGAGGCTCAGGTAAACCACTTTTAAAGTGCTCTACCTGTTCCAGCAGTAATGCGCCTGGATTTGCCATACTGAAGCTATAAATGTTTAGCTTCGTACGGTTGTGGTGCGACGTCTCCAGCACACTCCCCAATCTCAGGCGCATTACAAAGTGCCCTGTAATGCGCCGGATATCGGAGTGCGGCTGATTAAAAATATAGCGAACGGGGCTGCACAAGATCGCAGGCTGAAAAAACACCAGACTTTTGGCGCACCCCAGTACATACATGTCCTCCTTTGTCTTTGTAATGCCCCAACTAATTAAAGAGAAGCTAAATATGCTAATTGTTGCTATAGAACCATCCACAGCAGGGGTCTGCAATGTCCGCTCTCCAGCTGTTGGGAAACTACATCTTCCATCATGCCCACTGATATAGATTATATAAATGTATGATGGTAGTTGTAGTTTCACAACAACTGGAGAGCCAAAGTTGCAGACCCCGAACCACAGCCTGACGAGTGCAGAGTGAATGAAAAGCTGGCTGTGACTGTGAAACTGCATGGTGAGAAAACCCTTTTAAAGGGGTTGTATCATTTCATTGAATGGTCTTCAGAATAAGGGACAGTGAAAACAAACAACTTTGCAATTAGATGTCATTAGCAAAGCTGTCTTGTTATCACAGGATCCCTTATCTTCTGTTTACACTGATATCCAGTGCTGGTCAGATCCCTCCTCCTTGCATTTCACTAGCTGAGAGCTCATTTACATTCTATTCGGCCCCAGGTCGCAGTATTCACGGAGCTTGCATTCCTGCCTTTCACTCAAAATAAGGGACCGGCACATTTTCACTCTGCACAGCCAAAAGAAACAGAATAACACTGCAGGGCTTCTACAATCAGGAAACAGCACAATTGTGTGTCGATCCCTGCCTCTCCTGCATAGAAGGGAGATCTGTGCCGTTCATAGAAAGCTGTATTCAATAGTAACAAATCTCCAGCTGTGAGAGGAGAAGAGATCAGTGCTCAGTCTAGATTGAATGCAGCCTGTGATATGTATACAACTCTTACAAAATAAGACTGATAGGGGGAGACACAGTGACATGTGGACTCAGAGGGGGGAGGTGGAGTCTCGGGAGCCAGCATGAACAGTGAAGGGGGGAATGATGTCTATATTTACTATTTTGCCATAGGCAAACTTAAACGCTATCAGTTCTCTATCTGTAAAACAATAAAACATAACTTTTATTATGTATAATTCTTAACCTCTATACTCACTATTTAAAAACCTGATTTCTAATCTCACCATTTAACCCTTTTCTACTTCTGAAAGAAGGAATAGCTCCTTTTCTGTTATCAAGTCTGGTGGAACACCACCTATTAACAGGCAAGCCTTATATATACAGTAATTTACTAGCTCCAGTAAGGGATCCTAAGCCTCCTACTTGGGCAGTCGTCCCTAATCTCATGGACACAAAACAAATAAGGCCCCCTTGTGACACCCTCTGCAGTGGGTGACACTTGTAAACAGAGGTGAGAAATTTAAAACATTATGCCTGACCTCCCCAACATGTTTCGCCAGCTAACCTGGCTTCATCAGGGGTTAGAGGTCCGGTCACATGTGGTCTAAGCTCATTTCCTTTTATATCATGTTAGATACACACCCTATTCAGGTGCTCGCCAATTAACCATCAGAGAATGGATTATCTAACCCCTGATGAAGCCAGGTTAGCTGGTGAAACATGTCGGGGGGGGTCAGGCATAATGTTTTAAATTGTGATTTCTCACCTCTGTCTAGAAGTGTCACCTGCTGCAGACGGTGTCACAAGGGGGCCTTATTTGTTGTGTGTCCATGAGATTAGGGACGACTGCCCAAGTTGGAGGCTTGGGATCCCTTACTGGAGCTAGTAAATTACTGTATATATAAGGCTTTCCTGTTAATAGGTGGTGTTCCACCAGACTTGATAACAGAAATGGAGCTATTCCTTCCTTGAAAAGTAGAAAGGGTTAAATGGTGAGGTTAGAAATCAGGTTTTTAAATAGTGTGTATAGAGGTTAAGAATTATACATAATAAAAGTTACGTATTAGTGTTTAACAGATAGAGAACTGATAGAGTTTAAAGGAGTTGTCTCATTACAAGCTTTCAGCCTACCTCAGTGTGCCTGGCAGTTGAATTCAGGGGCGTGCTTCTTGTCTGCCTCTTCTCCTCCCTCTTCCCCCCTCCCCTCAGCACACAGAAAGCTCTCCTCCATAACTTCTATACAGCAGGGGGAGGGGCGAGGGGGTTTGCTGCCAGAGTTAACCCTGTGTGTGTCTGCCTAGGTCTGCTGCAGGCTGCTAAATCAGCTGTATTAGGGCTGATCTATGAGTGTGGAGAGGTCTGTGAAGCTGTGTATGCTAATAGCAGAGCAGAGGGAATGCATGTGTTCCTATACCCCCTGCTGTAGCATACATATCTCCACATCTCCAGCAACAACAAACCCTATCAGAACAGACACAGGGCAGCTGGGAAGTGTTACTATACTCCAGATGTGTCACTAGTACAGCAGAGCATGAAGCGTTCACATGCCTCCTGATCTGTTCTATTAGTATAGTCACAGCTCCACAGACACATCATGATTATAGAAACACACAGGGTCACTGCTGTCACATCTATTGATCAGCCTCACCTCTGCTCTCCTCAATCTGTGTAGAGAACAGGAGGCAGCAGGCACACACAGGGTTAATCCAGGCAGTACAGACACAGAAGCCAGAGCCCTCCCTCCACTACAAGCATTCTGTGGTGGGAGGGGCTCTCTGCTCCAACCTGTATTCTGAAAGGTGATGAGTCATCAGACCTGACAGCCAGTGAGATAAAGAGCAACAGGTCGGCTGCTATAGAGATTTGAGAAGCTGATGTACTACTACTAACAGGGATAGCTCAAAATCAGTAGGACATTTGTAATGAACATATATTGCAAAGCTGCTTGTTTTTTAAAGATCTTTTAATTAAAACCCAATCATTGTAGCGAGACAACCCCTTTAAGTTTGCCTATGGCAAAATAGTAAATATAGTGATCAGAAGTCACTCTCTGTTCTCTTGCGAGATTCCCATTTTTTTGGAGAATATGGGGGGATGATGTCACCCAGCTGGGAGGGGAAGAAACGTCCCTGCATTTCTAGAGTTGAGAAGCTGAGAGCAGTATGAATCAGCCGAACTAAAGAAGCGATACATCCCCTTTAAGGCCATAGACGGTGTTTGTTTTTTTTAATTGAGTTTTTGGCTCTCATGTTGACTCCCTTTGTTTCATGGTGGGTGTGGTTGGATATGATGATCGGCTTATATACAGAGTATAATGTGGTGGTCTGTCATGTCATCTCTGTAACTCTGTTATCAGGTGACTGAAGAAGAGCGCTCAGCCAATCACGCGGTGATGATACAGGAAGCTCTGCAGCAGGCCTCGGTGGGGTTGGGAGAACAGCATCACTTGGTGGTTTCCTCAGATGACGTCGAAGGGATCGAAACCGTCACGGTTTATACCCAAGGAGAAGAGACGTCCGAGTTCATTGTCTATGTGCAGGAAGCAATGCAGCCCGTGACCGACGGTACAATGGAGCACATCCTACAAGAAATCTAACGACGCCCACGGAGCGCACACCGCCCTCTCCATCAGGTTACCTCCACTCTGGAAGGAAAAGCTCCCGTCCTCCTTACACACAGACCCTTCAGGAGAGATTAGGTAAAGACCATTTATCCTACACACAACTTTGCCATCAGGATCTACTACCCAAAGACCATTAGTTTCTGCATCGGAAATGAACTTTTTTTTTTTTTTTTTTCCCATTTTGAGCAATAATTTTACGAATTCATTTGTTTTTAGTTGGAATTGATTCTGGGGAATGTTTACATAGAATAAACTCTGTGAATTTTGCCTGGAGTTGAGTTCCTGAATGCATCAACTAACTGCTGTACATTTCTTTTTTTTTTTTCTCTCTTTCTCTCCCAGCTATATCTGCACACCTAAGTCTGCAGTCGTAATTTGCTTCTTGTCTTGCAAAACTTTAGTGTTTTGTATGGTACAGTGTGTTACTTAAAGGGGTCATCTCACTACAGAGATAAGCTTTCAACGTGTAGGTAATAGTAAATGAAGACTTTTTTTCCAAATAGATTGCGTTATTTATTTTGTTTTGTTGAGGAGATAAGCGATTTTATCTGCTCTGAGTGCACACAGGTTTCCCTAGGTTACCGACCTGCTCTCCCCTTCTCTCTTCTGCTGTTTGTCAGAGCTAAGAGCAGGGAGTGATGTCACTGCAGGTTGGCACGCAGGATGGCGGCAGCTTGAGAATAGAGTGTGTTTTCTCTAACAAATGAGAATTATTTATTTGTTTACTTTAGATCAGAGAGCCTCAGAGCTCATAGATCAGATCTCCTGCCCTCATGTCAGTGCAATTAGAAGAGCTGTGAATACGGAGCTGATATAGTGATTACTGCTATAGAACCACCTACAGCGTGATCAGGAAGAGGCAAGATGTACGAATCTGAAGCTGCTTTTGGCTCTGTTAAACAGCATGGTGAGACAACCCCTCTAAAGGGGTTGTCTCACTACAAGGATTGCTGCTTTTTATGTTAAAGATCTTGCAAAAACAAGTCACTTTGTAATATGTGTCCATTACCAGTGTCCTACCTATTCCTAGATATCCCCTCTTGTATGGGCTGCATCAGCTCCTCAGGTCGCTATAGCTACAGACCTGTTCGATCTCTCCTGATAGGCTGCCAGCACTGGTTGCTATAGCTACAGACCTGTTCAATCTCTCCTGATAGGCTGCCAGCACTGGTTGCTATAGCTACAGACCTGTTTGATCTCTCCTGATAGGCTGTCAGCACTGGTTGCTATAGCTACAGACCTGTTCAATCTCTCCTGATAGGCTGTCAGCACTGGTTGCTATAGCTACAGACCTGGCTTCTACTGCAGCCTAGTGGAAGCCAGTAAACACGCCCCTGAATTCAAAATGAAACCAAGAAAACAGGACTGAGGTAAGAGGAATCAATGCAGTGAGACAACCCCTTTAACGGGATAGTTCTAGAGTAGACATTGGTGGCAAATCATCAAGGCAAAGAGAGATTGTTTCCTTGGAAAGTGAGGTACCCCTTATGTTTGCTTCGCTATGTCCTCTTCAGAGGATACTTGGTCGAAGTCTTTTAGTCAATGGCTCACCATGCCTAGAAAATGCATAAGTGGCCAGACCAGATGCAATGGCCCGGTAGTTTCCTGGTGCCCTTTCCATTGGGTCGTAGCAATCAATGTCACAACGATCATACACCATTTGATCAAACACAGCACTCACCTGTACTGGGGTCCCAAAATAGCTGTGACTGTTAGGGTATGTTCAATGTTCAAACAGCATTTTTGGATGCGATTTTGGGTCCGTGCTGGACCCGAAAATCGCATCCAAAAACTTGACGTCGATCGGATCCAACACGCAGCAATTTTTGCTGCAGCAGGAGCGCCCCCTATAGCTTATTATAGGGCTCCTGCGGCTTCTTTCGGATCAAGAATTGACATGAAAATTCTTGGAACGGATCCGAAAGACGCAATTAGACGCATCGGTGATCACTCGTTTGACTGCTGATACGTGTTTTACATTGAAAGCAAAGCAAATCACACTGCTCATTGCTAGGTCTAGACAGACCCAAACATGCATCCAAAAGCGTATGTTCACACGGACCCAAAACGCCGTGTGAACATCCCCTTACAGTCAAATCAGTGGCTTCAGCAGTCACTTACCATTTTGTTGACATGACTACTCACAAGCTGTTCACTTGCTGAGCGATGATGTCAAGACAATGACACGTGACTGGCTGCAATGCTCATGTGCTGTTTGCAGGAAAAAGTCTGCACACACTGGAGAGAGTCACCGCTTCAATGCTGGAACGACAGAAGGTACAAAGCAATGTATTTCTTTTGTTATTAATCCCCTGTAGTTTTTATTTTTAGCATGGATAATCCCTTTAACTAATGTTAGTGCCATGGAATTAATGGCAAAACATAAGAAGGAGATGTGGGACAACTTATTCTAGGCACTCCCCTCAGTACACAGGTTATTGATAGCTCACCATAATAGGGCACTGTATACTAGGCACACCCCCGACCACACAGATTGATAGCTCATCATATTGGGGCACTGTATACTAGGCACACCCCCGACCACACAGATTGATAGCTCATCATATTGGGGCACTGTATACTAGGCACACCCCCGACCACACAGATTGATAGCTCATCATATTGGGGCACTGTATACTAGGTACACCCCTGACCACACAGATAATTGATAGCTCATCATATTGGGGCACCGTATACTAGGTACACCCCCGACCACACAGATTGATAGCTCACCATAATAGGGCACTGTATACTAGGCACACCCCCGACCACACAGATTGATAGCTCATCATAGTGGGGCACTGTATACTAGGTACACCCCTGACCACACAGATTGATAGCTCATCATATTGGGGCACCATATACTAGGTACACCCCTGACCACACAGATAATTGATAGCTCATCATAGTGGGGCACTATATACTAGGTACACCCCTGACCACACAGGTTATTGATAGCTCATCATATTGGGGCACTGTATACTAGGCACACCCCTGACCACACAGATTGATAGCTCATCATATTGGGGCACTGTATACTAGGCACACCCCCGACCACACAGATTGATAGCTCATCATATTGGGGCACCATATACTAGGCACACCCCTGACCACACAGGTTATTGATAACTCATCATAGTGGGGCACCATATACTAGGCACACCCCTGACCACACAGGTTATTGATAGCTCATCATAGTGGGGCACCATATACTAGGCACACCCCTGACCACACAGGTTATTGATAGCTCATCATAGTGGGGCACCATATACTAGGCACACCCCTGACCACACAGGTTATTGATAGCTCATCATAGTGGGGCACCATATACTAGGCACACCCCTGACCACACAGGTTATTGATAGCTGATCATAGTGGGACACCATATACTAGGCACGCCCCTGACCACACAGATAATTGATAGCTCATCATATTGGGGCACTATATACTAGGCATAACCCTGACCACACAGGTTATTGATAGCTGATCATAGTGGGGCACCATATACTAGGCACCTCCCCGACCACACAGGTTATTGATAGCTCATCATAGTGGGGCACCACATACTAGGCACACCCCTGACCACACAGGGTATTGATAGCTGATCATAGTGGGGCACCATATACTAGGCATACCCCTGACCACACAGGTTATTGATAGCTGATCATAGTGGGGCACCATATACTAGGCACACCCCTGACCACACAGGTTATTGATAGCTGATCATAGTGGGGGCACCATATACTAGGCACACCCCTGACCACACAGGTTATTGATAGCTGATCATAGTGGGGCACCATATACTAGGCACACCCCTGACCACACAGGTTATTGATAGCTGATCATAGTGGGGCACCATATACTAGGCACACCCCTGACCACACAGGTTATTGATAGCTGATCATAGTGGGGCTCCATATACGAGGCAAACTACAAAGGTTATCAATGGCTTATCTTAGTAGGAATGGGAGTTCCGAGTAGAGCTTTATTTCAATGGGAGAGTCCCGACCACCTCTCCGTTCAGAATGAAGAGGTTTGGGGGCTTATTTTTTGACCCGCACCTATCAGACAATGATGGCAAATCCTAGCGATATGCCATCATTGTCTAAAGTGGGAATACCCCTCTAACTTCCTAAATTTCAATTGTGAAATAAGCCTAAAGTACAGGAGTTAAGTTGGCTTACTTTATGTCACTAATTGTGCCCTATTACCAAGCCCCTTTTGTCAGACAAGGCGCAGAAGTGTCTAGAAATGTGGTGTAAAGCATGGACGCCAGTATTTTTGGCGCAAATTGTACCAGAATTCTGGTGCAACCGGCTTGATAAATGTGCCCCAAAGAGTCTTAACGCTACACAGCAATAGGCACGATCATCCCCCATGCTTATTCCTTCTCTCTGCCTTCATAGCTTTGTTCTGTGAGGGTCTATGTTATAGTCACTATCTTCACACGTACATGGGAAGGTTCTGGTTGGGATACCATCGTCCAATTTCTCTCTATGATAAAAAATAAAAAAACACTAATTATTTAGGAGAGCACTTACCTTCAAGACCTTCATTTACCGCGCTATGGTCTCCTTCATCTGATGATCCCAGGAGCCTGCAATGATCGCCGTTCATTGGACTTGTGCTGCAGTAAATGCCTTTGTGCAATATTCTTATTATTACGGCTATTATGGTTGTTGGTGAGATCCACAGAACAGCATCACCTTCACCCCTTTACAGAAGGAATATAACATATAAGGCAAGGCTTTTAATACAGTTGCTGAAATGAAACTTTACCACTATGACTGCATAGTCCTAGCCATAAATATAGGGCGGGAGGAAAAGGTGTGGACATACTGTTTCTGGTTTCTACACATTTAAGAACGTCTTTCTGTAAAGGAGGCAAAAAAGAAGGGGTTCTTATGAAGGATTAAAGGGGTTTTCTCGCTACACAGATCATATCTGTAATGATGGGGACAGTAAAAACAAGCACTTTTAAATTGGTTTGCATTACCTAAATCATTTAGTGTAGCAGATATAAGCTAATCTGTGTGTTCTGCACCTAAAACTGCAACCTGAGGTCGAGCCACGCCCCATTTTCTCTGATATTTCATTCAGCCTGTTGGGCTATGCCCTCTGGATGGGACATACACCCCTTTGCTGTGATTGGCTGTCTGCACTCTCTGTTTACTCCCCTCTGAGCTGTGGAAAATGAAAGTGAAACTAGGTGCATCAGCTTTCTGTGCTAGCTGCTGGCTGTGTAATAAAAGCTACCTGAGCTCCTCTATGCTCATCTCGCAGTGATGGCTGTATGTGAAGGATCTGGGCAATTACTGAGTCTCTAGCTGCTAGATTCGCTGTCCCCCCATATAACATAGCCTTCTACATACTGCTGCTATCACCCATATAGCACAGCCTTATACAGTCTGCTCCCATCACCCATATAACACAGCTTTATACACTCTCCCTCCATGAAACACAGCCTTACACAGTCTGTTCCCCTCTACCTCCTGCCTGATAACAGAGGGGGGAGGGGGCAGAGTGCATTTCTCCCATTTGATTCATCAGTTCAGGCTGTATGTATGCAGCAGTGCAAGTGCTCTGTTTACAAGGAGCTTGTGGAGTCTGGGAGGGAGGTGACAGCTCTGTGACATCCTCTCCCTTCCACTGCTCACACAGAATGATGATGTCACCAGTTTTCAGTTAGGGAAGACACGCCTACTGGGAGGAGAGACACGCCCCTGAATTTGAAGCTGTAACAGACAGAAACAGCTCCGGTCTGCGAAAGCCAGTGATGAGTAAACCCCTTTAAGCCAATATAGTCCCCAGAACTACAATTTGGGTGGCTGTACCTTTGTGTCTTGCTGACTATAATATTATTTCTTACAGGGGTGTTCCGATGGTTAAAAATGGTTGATTGTCCGTTGGTACATGATGGAAAATAGAAGAGAAGAAGCATACTGTGCTCGCTCGTTGCGTCGCCGGGCCGTCCCGGTGATCCCAGCAGTAGCCTTGCCTGTTCATTATTCATGTGACATGTGCAGCCATTCACAAGCCACAGCGGTGAGTATTGTGGCCTGTAATTGGCTACGCATTTCACGTGAACAATGAACAGTCAGGCTAATGCTGGGATCACCACAAGACGCCCACAGCGATGGAATGGGAGCTTCCGGGAGGTAAGTAAGCTTCGTCTCTTCTATTTTTCATCGTGATCCTTCTATTTTTCATCACAGTTCCTTTGATTGTCTCTATTAGGCTAATTTCCAGTCAACTTCATTTTCTTTAGTCACTTTTGATCAGTATTGTCATAGCATGTCTCCAAAAGGATACTACTTCCTTTAGCTGAGGCTTGTGCTACCATTGGAAGGTCTGCCTTTGGCTCGATCTGGATCCATTCTTTGTTCTTTGTTTTCACCAACATTATTTTAAAATGGCCTCAGTACTTCTGTCTTTTCTTATGGTTCCCATACATCTCCAATAGTCGTTGGCCTTCTGACTCATACATGTTCAGTGGGAAAATCCACTGCCAGACCCCTTGATGGCTTGTATCTGCTGAAAACAAAAGGACTGAGCATTCAACATGCCTTTTAGATATATACTGTGTCCCCTTTGCAGAAATGCTTACCCAAAGTATAATGTTTCTACCCCCATGCTTCATGGTTGGGACAATTTTCTTGGAGTTGTACTCATCCTCCTTCTTCTCCCAAATACACTGAGTGGAGTTGATACCAGAAAGTTTTATTTTGACTACATGACCTTCTCCAACCTCCTCTGGATCTTCTACATGGTCACTGGCGAACTTCAAACGGGCCTGGACATGTGCTGGTGTCAGCAGATGGACCTTGCGTGCCCTGCAGGAGTTTAATCCATGACGTTGTAGTGTGCTGCTAACGGTAATTTTTGAGACTGTGATCCCAGCTCTATTCAGGTCAGTGACCAGCTCCCCCCCATGTAGTTCTCGGCAGATTCCTGACCTTTCTCAGAATCATTCGTACCCCACGAGGCGAGATCTTGCATGAAGCCCCAGACCGAGGAAGACTGACCGCCATCTTGTGTTTCTTCCGTTTTCTAATAATTGTGCCCACAGTTGTTGCCACCAAGCTTCTGACTATTGTCCTTTAGCCCATCCCAGCCTTGTGCAGGTCTATAATTTTGTTCCTGGTGTCCTTAGACAGCTCTTTGGTCTTGGCCATGGTGGAGAGGTTGGAGTGTGATTGACTGAGTGTGTGGACAGGTAACAAGTTCAAACAGATGCAATTAATGCAGATAATGAGCGCAGAGTAGGAAGGCTTCTTAAAGAAAAACTAACAGGTCTGTGAGAACCAGAAGTCTTGCTGGTCGGTTGGTCATCAAATACTAATTTCATGCAATAAAATGCAAGTTAATTATTAAAAAAAACATGAAATGGGATTTTCTGGATTTTTTTTTAGATTCTGTCTCCTGCAGTTGAAGTGTTCCTACGGTAAAAATTAAAGACCTCTCCTTTCTTTGTAGTTGGGAAAGTTACAAAATCGTCAGTGTATCAAATACTTATTTTCCCCACTGTGTGTGTGTATGTGTGTATATATTTTAGGGGACATCTAAAAAATAAAAAATGGGTGCCAGCAAATGGTAGACCTATGTCACATGGAAAATAGCTATAGAATAAAAAGTTGCAGCATAGAATAAAGATGGTGCTTTATTCCATATTCAACGGTGACGTTTCAGCTCCTAATTGAGCCTTTTTCAAGCAAACAAATGGTGGATACTAAGGAAGTGACGAATACTTATGCAAATGAGGGACTAATAATAAATTGGTAATTAATTAAATCACAGCAAAAATATTGTGCAGTCGGAGTAATCTCAGTCAGTGCATTTCTGTAACAATACAATAGTGTTAGTATATAATCGTTTATACAAGATATATGAAGTGTACATATAGCTTGCAGGCCAATCACAATTAAGAATGCAGCAAAAGTGGGGTAAGAAGAGCGCCTCCTTCCTTGAAACACTAATAAAGACTTGCAAACAAAAGATGGACTCCACATTCATGTCGGCGTCTCTGAAGCGGCAATGATCATGCCCAGTATCCACCAATCGGAACACACATCAGAAGTAACCGAGAACTCCCGAAAGAGGCTCCGTCCGGCGCATGCACGTAAGCTGCAGTGAGTAGGAGGCGCTATGTTTAAATATATATATTTATGCAGTAGCTCACAAAAGTAAGTACACCCCTAACATTTTTGTAAATATTGTATTATATCTTTTCATGGGACAACACTGAAGATCTGACACTTTGGTACAATGTAAAGTAGTCAGTGCACGGCTTGTATCACAGTGTAAATTTGGTGCCCTCAGAATAACTCAACAAGTATCAATGTATAAAACGCCAACAACAAAAGTGAGTACACCCCTAAGTGACAATGAACTAATTGTGCCCAATACAAAGACAAGTGTGCTTGCCTACAGTCAAGCATGGTGGTGGGAGTGTCATGGTTTGGGGATGCATGAGTGCTGCCGGCTGTGGGGAGCTACAGTTCATTGAGAGAACCATGAATGCCAACATGTACTGTGACATACTGAAGCAGAGCATGATCTCCACCTCCATGACCACCACTCCCTTGCTAAAAAAAAATGAGGGAAAAGGTATAGGACTGCATGTGTCCAGACCTAAACCCTATTGATCATCTGTGGGACATCCTCAAACAAGGTGGAGGAGCACAAGTTCTCTAACATCCACCAGCTCCGTGATGTCATCATGGAGGATGTGAAGAGGATTCCAGTGGCTGCAACCTGCGAGGCTCTAGTGACCTCCATGCCCAAGTTAAAGGGGTTGTCTCACTACATTGATTCATCTTACCTCGGTCCTGTTTTCTTGGTTTCATTTTGAATTCAGGGGCGTGTTTACTGGCTTCCACTAGGCTGCAGTAGAAGCCAGGTCTGTAGCTATAGCAACCAGTGCTGGCAGCCTATCAGGAGAGATTGAACAGGTCTGTAGCTATAACGACCAGCACTGGCAGCCAATCAGGAGAGATCAAACAGGTCTTTAGCTATAGCAACCAGCGCTGGCAGCCTATCAGGAGAGATTGAACAGGTCTGTAGCTATAGCGACCTGAGGAGCTGATGCAGCCCATACAAGAGGGGATATCTAGGAATAGGTAGGACACTGTTAATGGACACATATTGCAAAGTGACTTGTTTTTGCAAGATCTTTAACATAAAAAGCAGCCATCCTTGTAGTGAGACAACCCCTTTAAGGCAGTGCTGGAAAATAATGGTGGCCACACAAAATGCTGACACTTTGGGCACAATTTGTCCATTGTCACTTTTGTGAGATACTGTACATGGACACATGTATATGCATGTCCAATTTGGACTCAGGTTTGTGCTAACATTTTGCATTTGAGTTCTGTTTAGCACAACTTCACTCGTAGGGGCAGATTTATCAATAGAGTCTAAGACCATTTTAAGTTAGACTAAGCAGTCTTACAATGTGCCACACGTTTCATACTGTTCATAAATCTGGCTTTGGCTATCGAGAATCTTCTCGTGACTCTGTTCTCCAAAGGAAATACAATATTATGAATCCAGAGGTGAAATATGGTCAAAAGATCATAGAGAAGGCAAAGAGAGGGAAGCAAACACCAGATCCATTTGTCCTGGGGGGGGGGGGGGGGGGAACCTGGAACCATAATATAGACCCTATCCTGATCTTTGCTATGGATCCACTGCTCTGTTTTGTAGATCATGGCCCAGAACCTTGGATTTTGATGGAGTTGACTTTGTACCTTTAATAATTTAATGTGATTCAATTGAACAACTTTGTTGATCAGAATATTATTGGTGTAATCACCTAATATTTCCGCATCGCCTTAAACCTTATTATCCTCCTTGATCATCAAGTGCTTCGCATCTGATTTTATATTGACTACAGAGACAAAACGTTCACATCCAGTAAGATATCAAGATAATGAAATAAGTTAATAATATTCGTTCTCGTCCTATTCATCTTGGAAATGAGAGTGAAGCTAATGGCGACTATTTATCTTCCTTGACTTCTTGCACATAGAACGAGGCTATCAATGTTGCGCATGAAGGGAGAAGCTTAAATTGGAAATTGTCAGACATCAACTCTTCTACTAACTTTTCTGATACTTTTAGCAGACTTTAAACTTCTAAATTTAAAGTATGATGAAAAAGTCACAAAGTACAAAAAGTTTTGATGCCACATGAGCATTTTTTTAAGGAGCCCTGCTTGCAAAATCTCTGATGCTTATTTATCTGCTTTCTCAGCCATGGTCCATATGGGCCCATGTTCTCCAGACCATTATGCATAAGAGCTTAAAAGGGCTGTTTCACTGCAAATATTAGCTTTCAATATGTAGGGAACAGTAAATAAAAACTTTTTCCAAATATGTTGCTTTGTTTATTTTGCTTTGTTGAAGAGATAAGAGATGTTATCTGCTCTGAGTGCACAAAGGTTTCTCTGTTTATCATCCTGCTCTCCCCTTCTCTCTCTGCTCTTTGTCTGATCTTAGAGCAGGGAGTGATGTCACTACATGTCAACAGACAGGAAACTGGTAGCTTGAGAACAGAGAGTGTAATCTCTAACAAACGAAGACTAATTTCTTGTTATCTACATAGCGTCAGAGCTCAAAGTAAACATCTGCTCTCAAGTCAGTTCAATTAGAAGAGCTGTGAATATGGAGCTGATAAGCTAATCATTGCTATAGAACCACCCACAGCCTGAAGATAAAGAATGAATCTAAAGCTGCTTTTGGCTCTGTGAAACAGTGTGACAAGACAACCCCTTTAAAGGGATTATTGAAGTTTAGAAAACCCATTTTCAAATACCCTAATAGAAAATGCCAAGTTAAAGGGGGGTTCCTAACATTGACTTTGATGGCACATCGATAGGAAACGTGTGAAAAAATCAGCTCACCTTCGCCTTACATCCACATAGGTGAAAAAAATGAGCGCTGAGAGTCGAACAACCAAAATCCGGCACTCTAGTAATAGTATCCAATTAAACGTGACTTTTAATAAGAATTATCCATAAAATTCTTTTTTTTTTTTTTTTTTTTTAAATCCACATCAAGGAAAATACTGTATAAATTGCAAAATCCATCATAAAATATTTAATTGCATGGTATCCCTGCTGGTACCTTAAAGCAGCTTACGCGTTTCGGAAGAATTTTCATATCTCCTAATATAAAATGCTAATTTAAAGGGGTGTTCCTAACATGGACTTTGATGGGCTATCAATCATACATGCTATCAAAGTCTGATAGGTTCAGGTTGTAAGGCTGGGACCCGCATCTTTCATGGTAACGGGCCCTCAAAAGTGTGGGCTCAGAATGGAGAGCCGGTCACACGTGCACATGACTCTATATTCTGTTCTATGGGAGTTGTGAGTACAGCTGAACACACACTCACTGTACTGAACTCTATGAACAATGAAAACAGCGCTTCTTATGGGAACTCCTATAGAACAGAATGGAGAACACAGCGCTCCCCTGTACTGGGAACTCCCATAGAACAGAATGGAGAACACAGCACTCCCCTGTACTGGGAACTCCCATAGAACAGAATGGAACTCTGGTCATATTTGCTCGTGACTTTCCATTCTGTTCTGTGGGAGGAGTACGGCCGAACACACCGCTTAACTGTACTCTGAGCCCCCATAGAACAGAATAGAGAATCCTGAGCAAATTTGACTGTCTGTCCATTCTTAGCCAATTCTGTCGGGGGCCGTTCCTGAAATAGGTGCAGGTTCCATCCTTGTGATATACCATCAAAGTCTGTGGTGGGAACGTCTCTTTGATGAATGGGGTCCTCTGTTCAGGATCCTCATTTCATAAATCTCTCTTAAGAGAGAGATTTCAAACATGGTTCCTCACTCTGGGGGACCTGTCCTTTGTATTGCCTTATCTATATGCAATTATAATACCAGCAACCACCCCCCTCATGCATGGTAGGCATGTGAGTGGTTGTCTTATCGGTAGTTTTGCATTTATGCAGTCTCCCCATGTATTATACTGTGGCTTTTCTGCATACTGGTGTGAACTGGTACTTACTTAATGTGCAGTTTTTTTTATCATTCAGTTGCTCTCCTAGTGGAGGGGTGTGTGAGCTGCTGCTCATTAGTTATCTGCACTGTTATATCTTTCCCAAGTATCTCAGGGGCTTGTGTTGCCTCCTACTGGATTCAGTATATAGTCCTGCCATTGAGCGGTAAGTATGGCCTTGTTGTGTTTTTGAGTAAATTTAGTCCCATTTTTCTGTGATTTTGTATTTTTTTTTCTATGGGACCTGTCCTGCTTTAAGCGGCTTTTTCATGGACAGTTTCATAGGAACATTTATGCTGATGACTGCCCTATGTAAAAGATTCTGCAAGGACATCTAGCTGATTGCATCTATGATGAAAAGGTAAAAATAATTGTCAGCAGAAGCAGTGTCAGCTTCAGTTAGACATGAAGGTGAATAGTCCCACAGTCCCAATAATTGGGCAGCATAAAATGATGCAGCAGTCACTGCTCCTAATGGACAATTACTGGGCCGTGTGAAAGGACCATTATACAGGCAACCTATCAATGTGAACTGAAACTGTGTAATGATCAATGGGGGCCT
>JAODAL010019775.1:0-71117 GCA_025379985.1 Phyllomedusa bahiana | reverse complement strand
CCAAAACCAACTGTTTCATCCACTCCCGTATGCAAATAAAATCACGGGGAGGAAATGCGGGCAGGATTTTAGAGATAACTTCAGGATCAGGACAAAACTCTAACTATTTATTGTTATTGTTTTACTTGACATGGAAGCTCTGCCTCCCGTTCCCTTTTTGCAGAATGAATTACTGCAAGCAGCGGGAGCGAGCAAGGACACAGTGATGACGTCCCCTAGGGAAGGGAGGGGGAAGAGGGTTAGAAGAAAATGCAAGCCCCCCTCGTTTTCAAAAATCAGAGAAGGGAAAACAGGACAAAGGTAGGCTTAACTCTCGACATGAGACATCCCCTTTAAAAAATGAAAACCCGTGTTTAAAATACTGGTTGGATTCTAATTTGGAATCCTACCAGTATTTTTCCTTTACTTTGTGGATATGTGGATGCAGCCTAAGGCTATGTTCACGCGGCTTATTTCGGGGCGTATTCCGCAAATACGTCCCGAAATACGTTTCAAATACGTGTCACAAAGTGTGGCACGTATTTCACATCGTAATCTTCCCCTTCATTTACTATGGGGATTTACATTGCGAAATACGGCTCAATAAGTATTTACATGGCGGAAATACGCCGCGTGTGAATGACGAGGCGTATTTTACATTGGAATCAATGCTAATCTAATTGTTCATTATTTGAAATGTATTTCGGGACGTATTTGCGGACGTAATTAATGTGAACATAGCCTAAGACCTCATGATTTTCTGACACCAAGGGCGAAATGTATGAACGGAGATGCGCGTGCTTTAGTCCAAAAAAACGGTTGTAGCCCTGTCTGACAGACGTATGAATGTCCGTACGCCAAAATCTGGTGCATGCTGAGACAGACCCAACACTTTTATATGCACAAATTCTATGGAGATGTGTTGAATCAGATTCGTATGGCGTGCCACATATATTAATATGTCTCGCCAAAATGGGTCAGACTAATCTATACCAATATCATAGTGGCAAGGCCAAGGCTGAGACAAATTTTGGCGCATTCATAGTCTATGTGCCACTTTCTGACACACATTTATAAAGTGCTGTAAGACATTTTCATATATATATGACGAATGCTACACTAATTTCCCGAGAAGTACGATTGTCGAGATGGCACGACTTTTCATAC
The DNA here is from genome assembly GCA_025379985.1 of Phyllomedusa bahiana. Lineage (NCBI taxonomy): Eukaryota > Metazoa > Chordata > Amphibia > Anura > Hylidae > Phyllomedusa > Phyllomedusa bahiana. The sequence goes on along the minus strand of JAODAL010019775.1, from coordinate 69,971 downwards.
ATGTCTCCCCAAGAGTTTAGCAGCAGATCCTGTCGGTAAAACAATTCACAGAAAATGGATCAAATTATCACAGTTCACATTTACTGACATATGGGCAGGTTCAAGCACCAATATGGAGTAGCATGATATTCATGAGGGAAGTAGCTGCTTAGTAGAACCCCAATTCCCAAAAAGTTGGGATGCCATGTAAAAGGAAAAAAAATGCAATTATATGGAAATTTCTAATAACTATATTTCATTTAAAACAAAACATACAACACATCAAAACCTAGAAGACAATTTTCCATTTAACCTGAAAAAATTAACTCATTTAGAAATTAATGAAAGCAACACAACTCAAAAAAGATGAGAGGGTTAACAGAATGCCAGAAAAGTGGTACTAATCAATGACAGCTGGAGAGTTAGTTTTCAACTAAGTCATATGACAGTGTATAAAAGAATATGTTAGAGCAGACTTGGGCATTGTACGGCCCATGGGGACACATCTGGCCCTCTATCTAGCTCTGACCGGCCGGCGTGAGATTTCATGACGTTACACACAACTCAGTAGTCCCTGCCGCTGCCGTCACCATCCGCTGACTGTTAAGGTTCCAAGTCGATACCGATCGCTAAGGTATCGGCTTGGGACTTTGGTGATCAGCAATGGCGGCAGTGCTAGGGACCAACTGTATGTGCGTTCTCTGGCTTACTGTTCACCAGAGTACACAGCACAAGCGACGTTAGAGTGTCATCACGCTGCCTGCGCGACCTGATGATGTCCCACTGCCTGTGCAGGAAGAAGACGGAGAATAGTGCGAGCTTCAGGGAGCGGGGGAAAGGTGAGTACTGTTAGTGTTTTATTTTTAATTAGTTCTCTCTACCTGCTGTGGGATATATAACCTGCCTATATACCTACTGGGGGACTTATAACCTGCCTATATACCTGCTGGAGGACATAAAACCTGCCTATATACCTACTGGGGATCTATACCCTACCTATATACAAACTGGGGACTTATAACTTATCTATATATTTGCTGGGGGACCTATAGCCTGCCTATATATCTGATGTGGGACCAATAACCTGCCTATATACCTGCTGTGGGACCTATAACTGACCTATATAACTACTGGGGCAACCATAACCTACCTATATACCAACTGGGGGACCTATTACTTACCTATGTACCTGCTGGGGAACCTATAGCATTTCTGTATACATTCTGGGGGACATATAACCTTCCTATATACCAACTGGGGGACTTATAACCTACCTATATACCTACTGGGGGACCTATAATCTACCTATATATCTACTGGGGGACCTATAACCTACCTATATACCTACTGGGGGACCTAGAACCTTCTTATATAACTTCTAGGGGACCCAGAACCTGCCTATATACCCACTGGGGGACCTATAACATGCCTATATACCTACTGGGGGACATATAACCGATATACCTACCTACTGGGGGACATAACTTACTGGAGGACCCTATTACCTATACTGGAGGCATATAACTTACTGAAGCATCCTATTACCTATACTGGTGGACATATAACTTACTGCGTTGTGAAGTTGCTAACAGTCGTTAAGGTCTCAAGTCAAGTGCTCAGAGCTTAGCAATCGACTCCAGTGTCTGTAGTATACAGATATTGGGTAGAACTGAGTCCTCTAGCCCTCTAAAACCATTCCAATTTCACATTGAAAAATTGCAAGTAATTGATAAACCCACCATCAATAATATGTAATATCATTAACATTTTCAGAGAAAACCCATGTGCACAAGAAACAAGGCCGATGTTGGATATTGGATGATAATGATCCACAGGCCCTCAGTAGGGACTACATTAAAAACAGGCATGATTTGACAAATTATGTTAAATAGTAAGCAAAGTGAAACAAGTCATCAGGGGGCTGTCTGCAAAGTCTACAAAAATGTTACCTTGATGACTGCGAACGGCAGAATTTGAATATTCTATATTTTACTAAAATACATAAACTGGGGAATTCAGGGCGGTCAGTCACATCAGTTATGGATACACTCACTGAAAAAATTCTTATGATTGGTAGAGGGTGTCCTCAAACCATTGGTAAGAAATACAATCAGCTACCTTCGGGACACCACTGAGCTATTAAAAAACCTCCGTAGGTTCCATCCTCAATGGTTCCTCTATGGTTGTGGAATCTGTATTTTCCAACATGTCCTAAAAGGATGGACTGCTTGTTAGATATGTGTTGAGGCTAAAAGGATTGCTTCAAGTTTGTGCTTCATCTTACTAAGTGTATCCTTACACATAATTATTTCTCTTTTTTTAATTATTATTATTTTTTTTTATTATTATTATTATTTATTTTAAAGCACAATTAGTTCCAGGGCACTGTACATTCGAGGGGGGGTTACATAGATAACATGTCAAATAAAATACAGTGGTACGGAGGGAGAGAGGACCCTGCCCGTAAAGGCTTACAATCTTCAAGGAAGGAGGAAAGAAACAAAAGGTGAGGGACAGACATGTTTGTGGGGTGGTGTAGTGGAGGCAGGGTTATTGTAGGTTATAGGGTATCCTTAAGAGATGAATTTTCAGGTTGGTTTTGAGACTAGTTAAGTGGAGGAGAGTCAGATGTGTTGGGGCAGTGAGTTCCAGAGTATGGTGGATGCATGGGAGAAGTCTTGGAGACAATTGTGTGAGGAGCTGACACGCAGAGATCAGAGAAGAAGGTCCTGTGAGGAGCAGAGATTGTGTTAGGGAAGGTATCTGAAGATTAAGGCAGAGATGTATAGGGGGAGAGGTTATGGGGAGCCTTGTAGGTCACAGCTCTTTAGTCATAAAACAAATCTGCAGTGCATCAGAAATGCCATGGGTAGTAAAATGGCACTGTAAAATGCCAACTTTCTCACAGCATAATTGATAATTGATTTCTTGGCATCCTGCGCCATCAAACTCTTGGCCTACTTCTGCTAAGTACGATAAGAACATATACAAAGAATTAATATTTGTCATCCCACCATAAACCTTTGACTGAACTATTTATATAGATAAATTAACACTTAAACCATTTTTAATTCAGGGCTACCATTTAACTTAAATTAAAGACCAAATTATCAGAGCCACACAGATACCCAGAAGTAAATTTTTCCATCATAAAGAAAAAGACAAAAAAAATCATGTACTTCTGGTACTGATTTACAGTCCACAACTAGAGTTTAGTGCCCTCTTATACAAGAAATAATCCTATTCCTGTAATGTAAGAAGATACCAAAGTACCATAGAGAGAACACAAAATAATCAACACACAGCAGGATTATGAGATTCCTAGGACATTCTAATGGTCTATATCCCATGTTGTGTACCTAATTATGGGCACTAAGGGAGACATGTATGTATGGGGCTGCACCAGTATTCTGGTGTCCTTTTAGCCCAAAAACTGTAACAACCCTGTTCTCTAGATGTATAATCAGGCACACTCCAGAAGTAGGCGCATTTTTCCGTCGCCCACGGCACTTTGTAATGCGCCGAGATGTGGGGACGTTCTGGAGGTGTGTCATATCACAACCGTATGAGTCTCCACATTTATTACTGGAGGACGGCAAAACTAAGCGCATTACTGCTGGAACAGCCAGACCAAGTTAAAAGTGGTCTACCTGAGACTGAGTCGTAGTGGAACTAGAATGCGGCAAATCTATGACCCGTAGTAGAACTGATCCATACATTCTGGTGCATTCTACACTCCTTTAAAACTATTTAGAACTGGCCTCCATGCACCTAGATCATACATGGCACCCTAAATGTCCTATTGGAGGTCTCCATGTTGAAGAAACCAGACAGAAACTTAAAGCACATAATAAAGCACAGTTGTTATACTGAAAGGCAAATCAAAGGACAGGTCTGGGAACACACATTCTTTACAGTCTGTGACACATTTAACATAGGACTGAATCTGTCAAAAGGATTCATGGAACTCTTCATGGAATCTGCTCCAGAGACAGTGGAGGTTTTAAGTCTCTGAACTGACATAATTTTAGGGGTCATAAAACTTTCACTCTGCTTCTGTAAAATAATGAAGGATGTGCTCTCCGGTAGACCTGTTGTTATATATATAATCCACTTAAGGGCAGAGTTCCTGTCCCAGAATGACTGCAAACTATATATAAATACCTACTGTATCTGTTACACTGCTGAGTGCAGGGCACAGAGTAAAATTGGATGAGGCGGTTTCCTTTTCCCTACTCCCCTGCTTAGCATCACCCACACCACGCTGTACATTCCTGTTCAGCACTTCAATGTGGATGTTGATTATGAGTATAGCAGGTGCCACTCTGCAGCACTGGTTAATAGATGTTGGAACATTGCTCTTTTCCACCCCGCAGTCCTAGCTGGTGAATGTGGACCACAGTATCCTCCACAGTATAAACAGGTGTCAATTCTCCCTCTATTGGCCCACATATAAAGATGTTAACACAAGTATATATATATAATATATTATATATCTATTATATATATATATATATATATATATATATATTACTATTATATATATATATTTTCTATATATATATATATATTTATTTATTTATTTATGTATATATATATAGATATATATATATATAGATATATATATATATATACACACACACACACAAATGGGATAGATTCAGTTAACGGCTAGTAGTGGTGGGAAATAAATTTTACTCAAATTCCCTCTTAGATGCCCTGTAAAAAGACCTGGTTAGAGTCTTTTTGGGCGTTCTGGGGCTAGGATTAGACACATTTATGAATGTGGGGCACCAAAAGTAGGCGCATAACTGTCAGAACAGCTAGACTAAATTAAAAGTGTTCTTGAGGCCAAAGTTGTTGCCAAATGTATGCACTACAGAAGAACAGGTTCATACATATTGGTGGATTTCTGCTTCAAAGTTCATACATGTTGCCCATAGTGTTTTAGAAGCTTGCAAAACAAAAGCATTTGAAACTTATAAATGCCTAATCAGTAAATTAAGATATATAGATTTAGAAAAAATATTGTGTAATTGGATTGAAAACTGGCTATTAGAGTGGTGGTAAATGATTTCTACTCTGAATGGTCCTTGCTTATAAGCAGTGTAGCTCAGATGTAGCTCAGTGCTGAGTTAAATTTTATTCAACTTATTTATTAATGATACCTATAAGAAGAGTTAAATAGCATTTTTTCTATTGCTGAAGATGATACTAAGCTATATAGTATACTGCAATCTATGGAAAATGTTCATAAATTACAAGGCAAATGAGGCTCAAATGAGGTTTGGATAGAATTAAACTTATATATCTGGGTACTAATAATCTATATGCGTCATGTGTCCTAGAGGAGAAAAACTGGGGAAATTGTTTGTTGTAAAGGATCTGGGTGTACTTGTGGATTATAGGTTATATAACAGCATGCAATGTCAATAAGGTGCCTCTAAGGTCAGCAGGATAAAAAAAACGAATGGACAGGGAAATAATATTACTGCTCTACAAAGCATTGGTGCAACCTCATCAAGAATATGCTGTTCAGTTCTGGGCACTAGTCTATAAAAAGGACCTGGAGAAGGTACAAAGATAGCAAATAAAGCTACATCTGATTTTGCCTCACAAATATAATACAGTATGAATGTGGCCTAAAACTGGAAAAGTCTGGGAAAACTTCTTTAAATGAAAACTGAGCATGGGAAAAATAAGGATGAATTACATTTTTTAAAACAAAGAAAATAAGTAATTTACCATTGAATAGTGGGCTAAGGTAGGAACATCATGAACTTCTTGAGGTATTTCTATATAATATTTACTGTAGATCAGTATGGGGTGCGGTAATAATTTGTCATTGTATGGTGGTAATAGTTACGCACTAAATACTAATATCTTTTTCATGAATTACATGCTCCATCAAATTACCTATTAACTTGGGTTCTGCCTACTCCATGGCTTTATCCGTCAGATAAGCTGAGACTTTTCTCTCTGCTATATTTATTATATGTAATTTACATGTTAATTCTATTATCTGTAATCAGTACTGAGCTAAATTTGTCATGTAAGGTTTATATACTGTATTACAACTGTAACTAATGTCACAGTGACCAGTGCCAAATTATAGTTACTGTAGGAAAAAAACAGGCCAAGTGACCCTGAGGCCTGCAGCACACTCACTGAGCTATTTTCGGAACCCCCATCTCTAAGCGATTTACAAGTTGGCCTCCGACCTAAACTAACAAGATGGGAAAAGCAAGGATGAGGTCTCATTAGCATACAAAAACAAAAAGGCACGTAGACACGCCCTTTGCCAAACCTCTGGGCCTTCCTTAGAGGCTGCTATATGATTCCTTGCAGGTAGTAGCTATTGATTATACTCCGTTGGTTAAGGGCACACTACAACATTGTATTCCTGAGCTTGAAATTGTCACGAGGGTCGCGGGCACTGCCGCTCCCCGCGGCCACCCCCTGCCCGCAGGGGATCCGGCGCGGGTGCCTCGGCTGCCCGCGACCATTCCCGTGCTTGCCGGGCGCCGGCTCCCTTACCTTGCCACGCTCCTGTGACTGTCGAGCCGGTCTGTCCGGGCCCCCCCGCGCGCGTGCCCCTTCCAAAGGGCGCGGCGCGATGACTGGTCGGGTTTTTAAAGGCCATGCCCCCGGAAATTGGGTTCTATTGCCGGGAGTTTCCCCTATAAAGGAATACGCCCCCAAAACTCCTTGCCAGTCTGTGGTTGTGCGTTTAAGTCTTTTTAAAGGGGAGTTCTAGTATCCATATTGGTTTCCCCCGTGTACCAGTCCGCCTGCTTACGTTCCGACTTTGCCGTTTCCCCCGCCTCCCCGACCGCTTCCTTGTCCCCACTACGCCCCGGGAAATTCCCGTTTTTGTACCCGCGGGGTTCCCCCGGCCCCGCCACCCCAAGCAAGTCACGTCAGGTTAACGACCTGGTATTCTCACCCGCAGAAAAGTCCACCCGCTTTGCGGCGGGCCTGAAAAAAAAGGGGGGCTACTTAGACCCCCCGTTCCCTGCCGGGGTTTAAACAAATATCGCTTCGGGGGAGTCCAGCGAATCCCCCGAACCCTTACGTACAGACTGCCATGGATTTCCGCCGGGGTTTCCTTTTCTGCCTGAACCCCGGGGACGTCCCGACGGCCGTCCCCCAGTCAAGCCACTTATCACCACTCGCGGCCCAATAGCAAAAACCCTTGGGGCTCGTCGCCTGCGGCAGCAGTTCCCCCAAGCCATGGCGCTCCCTGTTCCTGCACCGGGACCTTCTCTGCCCCTTTCCCGGTTTTTTTTCCCCTCTCGCTATGAGGGGACCCCAAAAAATTCCCAGAGCTTCATTAGCCCAATCCCTCCCATCCACCTTGACAGGGGGGGGGCATCTTTTTCCCTACGAGCGGGCTAAGTGGCTTTTCAAAAAACCCCCCTAAAACGGGCAAAAGCTCTGGGCTGGGCCACTCCTTTATGGGACCAGGGATCCCTAAACGGCAAATCTGCAAGCCTTCTGGGGGGTTTTTCCCCCAAAATCTTCAGGAACCTGGCCGCACCCCCTTTCGCTGCCGAAAGCCCTCTGTGTCCCGTCGGGGCGATTCCACGTTGGGCACTACTCCTGCATTCCGTACCCTCCCCCCTCAAATTAGAATGGAAAAATAATTGATTGTGGGAAAGCTTTCGGGAAAGGGCCCTCTCGGCCATTAAAAAATACTAGCAGGCCGAGATTTTCCATCTTCCTGGACAATTTAAAAGGGTTTGGCCCCCGAATCACAAAACGCTTTGCCGAGAGACAACAGGAGCTCCCCGCCCCCAAAACAGGGGGCATTTCGACCCAGCCGGCTACCCCGCCCCTTTGGCCCCTTTTTCCCAACACCTCCATTTCCTGCCCAAGGGTTCCCTTTGGGGAGGGAACCCATGCGGGCCGGGGAAACCCCCACCCGACCCAGGAAACCCCCCGGTGGGCTCGTTTGAGGCAGCTATGCTTCTTTTTGGCGGTTCGGGCCCAAACTTCATGGGGATTTGTCCGGGTTAGTTCCGGGAAACCTCGCACCTGGGGCTCGAAAGGAGAGGCACCCCAAATTTGGTCAGTGGGGCCCCTCTCCCCGTCTACCTTTCCCCCGTCCCTTTGGGAAATTTTTCACCAACGGGGACCTTCCGGGCCACCGCCTTTCTGGTTTTCGGGTCCGCCAAAGCTTTATCGGGGCCAAGTTTCGGGGTTTTTCCCCTTTTTTCATCTCCCGGGTGACCCCCCAAGCACCCATTTTTTCGTCCCCTCGCCCAGTGACGAATGCCTAAAGGACGCTGTTGGGTTTCTCCCCTGCCCCCTTATGTGGGCCGAAAAGGCGCCCTACACAAGGAGACATTGAAACGGGGGGCTTTTTTGGCCTCACTCCTTTTTAAAAATTTCCTCCGGGGCCTTCCCGGCTAAAACCCACTCCCCCTTTGGGAAACTGGAAAACGGGTAAAAATAAAGGGGCACCTCATGCCACTCCGTTGCCTTCCGGAAACCCCCGCCCTTTGCTTTTCCGGCCCACTTTTTGTCAAGCCCTATGAAGCCTCTGTGGGGCCCTTCCCACCCCAAAAACCAGGACCTTGCCGTTTTTTTTACCAAAAACAGGCCAAAAACCTGCCTCCGCACCGGCCGTTCGATTGTCCCATTGACCTGTTTAACCCGGGGAAACTACTCCGCCTCGAGGTAGATCACCCCTCTCCGTCCCAAACTAAGGCTTGTCCCATATATCCAGGAAAAAACCCCCGAAAAAGGGTTTATACGCAGTCTTCCCGCCCGCGGGGGCTGGGTTCTCTTTGTAGAAAAGAAAGACCCTTTTTCTCCGACCCGGTATCGATTATCGGGGCTTAAAAAAATTACAAAAAGAATCGATACCCCCTGCCCGATCTCGGACTGTTTTGATCGCCTGCATGGCCAAAATTTTTTTCCCAAACTGAACTACGGGGACTTTAAAAACCTGATTCGTATTTTGAAAGACGAGGGAAGACAGCCTTTTACTAAACCAAAGATGGCCAAATTTTTAATATCTTTTCATGCCATTTCCCGGGCCCTGGGAACGCCCCCGGGGGTGTTTCCCGAACTTTTAATTTAAAAACTTTCAAAAAACCTCCTCTATGTTTTGCCCTGATTGGGCTATCTTGATGATATCCCAAAACTTTTCCCCGACCTGGAAACCCCCCACCTCCCCCGTCCCCGGTACTCAAACGCTCCTGACCACCAGTTATAAAAATAAACTGGAGAAAAGCCTCTTTTAACGCACCCGTTTTTCCCTTTTTTGGGTACATCTTTTTCGGGTCAGGGTCTCCAAATGGATCCCTCAAAAATTTTCCCGCAGTCCTGCCAAAAGGCCTCAAAAAGGCCTCCGCTCCAACCAAAAGTTTTTTTGGGGTTCGCAAATTATTTCAGACAATTCCTCCCTCATTTTTCCAAACCCTTTTGGCCCGCGGGGCCCTTAAAGAAAAAAATGCCAACCCCAAATCAAGGCCCCCCAGGCCCCCAAAAAGCTTTTTTCGCCTTTTAAAAAAACCCTTCGCTTCGCCTTTCCCTTTTTGTTCCCTTTTTCCCACCCACAGCGCCCCTTTATCCTTGAGGTGGATGCCCCTCAGTAGCCCTAGTGCGGTTCTCCTTCAGAAATCCTCCCCTGGAAAACTACGTACTTGCGGGTTCTTCTCCAAAACTTTCACCCCCGCCGAAAAAAAAAATACTATCGGTGAACGTGAATTAAATGGGGTAAACAAGGGTTGCCCAAAAAGAATGGCGGGACTTTCGGAGGGAGCTCGTCTCCCCATCGATATATTCACAGATCACAAGAAACTTCTCTCCTGCAGTCTGCCCAACGACTTTAAAACCCCCGGCAAGCTAGTGGTCATTCCCTTTTTTGCCAGGTTTGATTTTCTTCTTTATTTTTTGGCCAGCGGCAAAACATCAGAGCAGGGCGCCTTTTTCTAGATCCCCTTACCCTGGTGGGGCGGAAACCGCCTCTGCAGCATATAATCCCCCTTACGTCTCCTCACAGCAGGCCCCCCTTTTTGGCCCCCAACATCTGCCCCCCGGAAAAACCAAGTTCGTCCCGCGGGGCGCCCGTATCCTGAAAATGGGGAAAATGCCTCCGAACTCCGGGGACCCCGGAGTCCATAAAAATTCCCCTGCAACTAATCTCCCGTTTTATTGGTTTTTCCCCCTCTTTGGGTCGGGGGTGGTTTTGGACTTTGTCCTGGCCTGTGCCTCCCGTGCCGTAACAAAAATCCCCCTCTCAACCCGCGGGTCTGCTCCCCGCCTTTTTTCCCGTGCCAGGGAAAGACCTTGGTCCATATGCGAAAGGGAAAATTTTAAATGATCTCCCAACCCCCCTCAGGAAACACGGCCAAACTGGGTAGGGGCGACAGGGTTTTCTAAGAAAGGCTCCCCTTTGTTCCTCTTCCCGGTTGGCCATCCGCTCCCCAGCTGGCCCAGCACTTTTTCCCCCACATCTTTCGACACAGGGGTCCCTTTTCATATTTATCTCGACAGGGGGGGCCAGTTTTTTATCGAAATTCTGGCGGTCCTTAAAGTGCTCCCGTTTCGGTTCCAATTTGGGCTTCTCGTCTGGGATATCATCCCCCAAACCAACGGGCAGGTGGGAAAGGGGCAACCAAGTTTTAGGGAATTATCTGCGACATTTTTTGTCCGCCCGTCAGGGAAAAAACTGGTCTGACCTCCTCCCCTTGGGGGGGAATTTTCCTATAATTCCTTAGACTCTGAGTCCAGGGGGCCTCCCCCCTTTTTTATTGTGTTTGGGGGACAAACCCGCCCACCTCTCCCCCCCCTTTCCCCCGTGTGACTTTCCCCGGGGCCCAAGGATGCCCCCAAAAACGGATTCCAAATCCCCTTTTGGCAAGTCCACGCGACCCGGCCCCTTTTACGGGGCCCTCTACTTTGGGACCAAATTTTCCCGGGCCCACAGGTTTCCGGGGAAAACCCCCGCCCATAATTTTAAGGGCCCGGGGGATATGGGGATTTTGGGTAAACGCCAAGTAAAATCCGCTTTAAGGGCCCAGCTACCCAAATTTGGGTCCCAAATAATTTTGGGTCCTTTTGTGGTACCCGGGAACTTAACCCAATAATCCCCCAAGGGTCCCTTCCTCCCACTCTACGGTTCCCGAACGCCTTTCCCTTCCCCTCTCTCAAACCGTGGTGCGAAGCTTCTCCCGTGGGTCTGTCTCGCCTTCTCCCCTGGCCAACTCTGTAACATTTTGAGGGCAAGAGGTTCTGCGGGGAAAAAAAGGAGGGGAAGTGGGTTTTTTCCTTTTTGACTGGAAGGGCTTTTGGGCCCCGGGGGAGCCCTTTTCCCCGGGGGAAACCCGAAGGGCCAAAACCCGCTCCGACCCCTTTTCCAGGTTCCGAAAAAAGAGGGGAAGACCTAAGGGGGGGTACTGTCACGGGGGTTGCAGGCACTGCCGCTCCCCGCAGCCGCCCCCTGCCCGCAGGGGATCCGGCGTGGGGTTTCCGTGGGTGGGCCCCCACCCCTTCCCCCGCTTTCCGGGGGCCGGCTCCCTTAAACCCGCCACCTCCTGTGAACGCCGAGCCGGGCCGTCCCCGGGCCCCGGAGCCCCGTGGGCCCTTTCCTAAGGCCCCGGGAACGACTGGTCTTTGGAAATTTTAAAGGGGGCCCGTGTCCCGGGAAACCCGGGCCCCATTTTCCGGAGCTTTGGGCCTATAAAAGGGAAAAACGCCCCCCCAAAACCCTTGCCAGTCCGTTGGTTTTCGTTTTCTTTTTGTTGGTGAATTTTATATCCATATTGGTTTCCCCCGTACCAGTCCGCCTGCTTACTTTTCCCGACTTTGCCCGTTTGCCCGGGCCCCCCTGACCGTCTGCCTGTCCTACCCCCGCAAACCCCGCCGCCCCCCCCTGACCTCCTCCTGCCCCCACTACGCCCGGATCACGATTTTGTACCACGCAGTAAACCCCCCCCCCCCACCGCAAGGGAAGTCACGTCAGGGGTAACGACCTGGTAGCCTCACGCCGCAGCAAGTCCATCCCGCTTTGCGGCGGGCTCTGTGAAAACCGGGGGCTACTTAGACTCCGTTCCCTGGCGTGGCTAAACTATCATCGCTTGCGGTGGTCCAGCGAATCCACCGAACCCTTACAGAAATGTTGATAGGATCAATACATTCTGAAAAATGTGTTCTATTTATCATGGAGGGACTGCCCGCTGATGTGGTTTTGGGGATGCCCTGGCTTCAGAAACACAACCCTGTGCTTGACTGGAATACTGGAGAATTAATCAGGTGGGGACAGTAGTGCTTTGACAAATGTCTCCCTATTATACTTGGCAACATAGAGTTAGAACAGATTCCTTTTTTTATTCTTCATTTTGCTCAAGTTTTTTCAAAGACACAGTCAGAGATGCTAACCCCTCATAGATCCTACGACTGTGCCATTGACCTATTGCCTGGAGTGAAATTTCCTAAGGGCGGGATATACAACCTGTCTGGTCTGGAGAGACTTGCCATGAAGCAATACATTGCAGAAAGTCTACAGAAGGGTCATATCTTCCGTGTCCCCTATGGGTGCAGGGTTTTTCTTTGTTGGGAAAAAGGATGGAGGCCTCCGTCCATGCATTGGTTACCGAGAACTTAATAAGATAACAGTAAAAAACCAATACACTTTACCCTTGATTTCGGATCTGTTCAATCAAATCCAGGGAGCAAAGTGGTTTTCTAAGCTAGACCTGAAAGGGGCCTATAATCTTATTCGTATCAGAGAAGGCGATGAGTGGAAAACTGCTTTTAATACTCCCGAGGGCCATTTTGAATATCTGGTTATGCCATTTGGGTTGTGCAATGCTCTCACAGTCTTCCAGAACCTGGTAAATGATGTTTTCCGTGAACTCATTGGTTGTTGTATGGTTGTTTTTTTTTTTAACCATAAACTTTTTATTGGTCAGATATAAAGTAGTACAAACAGAGTACAGTATATGTCATTGTAAGACCAAATTTCAACTTTTATCCCCAAAACACAACCCAGCCCACCTCCCAAATCCATCTCCAGATTCAGAGCAGTAAACATCCATTACAATCACATAGCAATGCAATATTAATAACATTTAGTTCTTGTCACAATAAAAATTGCACCTGGCTGTCGGACGTTGTATGGTTGTGTAACTGGATGACGTTTTAATATACTCTGACAATTGGTCGTTGCACGTTAAATACGTGTGACCGGTCTTACAAATCTTAAAAGGGAATAATTTGTTTGTCAAAAATGAGACCTGTTTTTTCGGGGTGCAGAAGGTACCTTTCCTTGGATATATCCTGACTCCTAACTCATTTCGTATGGACCCCTGTAAAATTCAAGCAATTCTCGACTACGTCACCCTTTCCTCCCTAAGGGCCCTACAGCGATTCCTAGGCTTTGCAAATTATTACCAAAAATGTATTAATAATTTTTCTGTTTTAGTTCGGCCATTGACTGACATGACTAAAAAGGGGGTGAAATTCAATAACTGGCAACCTGAGGCCATAGAGGCATTTGAAAAACTTAAGCATTGTCTTGTGTCAGCTCCTGTTTTGGTTCAAGCAGATCATACTAAACCCTTCATCATGAGTTTGATGTTTGAGTATGGAGCAGGGGCTGTCCTCTCTCAGAGATCCGCCACTATGTCTAATCTTCACCCTTGTGCCTTCTTTTCACATAAATATTTCTCTGTGGAAAGGAATTATGATGTTGGGAACCGAGAGTTATTGGCTATTAAGTGGGCCTTCGAGGAATGGCGCCACTTCCTCGAAGGTGTCCAACACCAAGTCATGGTCCTTACTGATCATAAGAACCTTACCTTTTTTGAGAATGCTAAAAGGTTGAACCCACGTCAGGCACGTTGGGAACTATTTTTTACCCGATTTAACTTTGTTGTTACATACAGACCTGGTACTAAGAATGTTAACGCTGATGCGCTATCTAGAAGTTTCTGTGCCAGCCACTCACCCCAGGAGGAGCTGGTACCAATTTTGCCCAAAGAGACTGTTGTCTTAGCTATTTCTCCTGATTTAGCCACTGAGATTAAGACCCACCAGGATATGATACCTGCTAGTTGTCCAGTTTGGAAGATCTTTGTCCCCACTCAGTTCCGGCTACGATTATAAAAGAATTTCATGATTCTGTATTATCTGGGCATCCTGGAGTGTCTGGCACACAGAGCTTAATTTCTCACAATTACTGGTGGCCTTCATTGTCTAGAGATGTGGAAGCCTATGTGGCAGCCTGTGAGATCTGTGCACAAGCAAAGGTTTCCAGGACTTGTCCTCCTGGCGAACTTTGCCCTCTACCTGTACCTGAACATCTGTGGACCCACATCTCCATGGATTTTATGACCGATCTTCCTACCTCAGAGGGTAAATCCATTATTTGGGTGGTAGTTGATCACTTCAGTAAAATGTGTAATTTAGTTCCATTAAGGGGGTTACCGTCATCCAAAAAAAACCCCCCTGCTGAACTTTTTAAAAAAACAATTTTGGAAAAATTGTGGTTTCCCCTGAAAAATTTGTTTCAAAAAAGGGGTGTTCAGTTCGTGTCCTTTTTTGGGGAGGCCTTTTGAAAGGCTTGGGTTTTCCCCCTGCCCTTCACCTCTGCCTTCCCCCCTAAAACAAAAGGGCAAAACGGAGGGGGTGAATAAAAGGGTAACACAAAAACCCCAAATTTTTATGTCTCGTGGGCATGAAAGATTCGGATAAAATACTTCCTTTTGGGTTAAAATTGGGAAATTAAAAATAGGATAGAAACTGTTAAAAATTCACCATTTTACTAAAATTTGTTTTTCCCCCAAAAGGATGGTCTTTTCCAGGGGCTATTTTTGATCAAAGCGGGGGGGTTTTATCAAAAAAGGGATCGTACGCAGCCCGGGGCCCCAAGTTCAAAGAAATTGGTTAATGCCCAAACTGCAGAAGAAGAATTGTGATAGCCGGGGGTTTTTGTTCAAAAGGGGTTGCTGTTGGGGATAAGTAAAGGGGTTTTCCCAAACCCAAATTTTCGTTTAAAAGTTCCCTTGGGAAACTTGCTCCCAAAATTTGCAGGGCCGTATGTGGTTCCCAAAAGGGGTTTAACCATTGGCAATTGTCCAAAATTACCCCTCTTGTTTTCCCCATTATTATGTGGTTTTATCGTCCGTGAAAAAAGGGACATAGTTACTGACTTTTGCTTTAAAACCCCCTTTTCCATTGTATTGGGGGGGAGTTGGGGGTATAAAGTCGCCCCAATCTTAATTCCCCAGAATTTTTAGGGGGCCCTTTTCAAACTTGGTTTTACTGGAAAGGGTTTAAGGTCTCGGGGAGGGTCGTTGGTTCCCGTGATCCCTTCATGCTGAACCTTTATCAAGGATTCCAAATCTCACCCGGGCCCAAAACCCAGACCAGGGAAGGGCCCAGTGGCCCCCCTAAAAGGGGGGGGGGCTGGGCATTTTGCCTTTAAACCCGCTTTTAGTGGGCTTTAAAGTTTAAAGCCCTTTCAAAAGCAAACTCCCCGGTTTGGCCACAACCCGAAGGGGGAGGCGCTGGGGGAAACCCTTTTTGCAGGGGAACCCCGGGTTTCTTGGGGGTTAGAGGGTTTTACACAAGCCCCCTAGGGAGGGCCGGAAAAAACCAAAATAGTACCAGAGGGAGTGTCCCGGGGGACTCCATTTAAACCCGTGAGAAACTCCAGGATTTGCTGGGGAAATTTCCCGGCTGGTTATTTCCTGTTTGGGTTTTTTTAGTTTTTTTAAAATTTTCCCGTTTTTCCCGCCCACGGGTTTTTTTCCCGAACTTTAGGCTTTTTTGAATTTTGGGCCCTTTTTTCCCGACCCTATTTGACCCCTTTTGGGTTTTTTTTCCTTTATTCCCCCTTGCTTCCGTTTTTTCTTTTTGTTAAAAGAAACTGTTACCTACCCCGGACTGTCTGACACTCTTCGTCCCGATGGCCCCCGCATTTACGCGCAGGGCTATCCCCAGTTGGAGTCTGCCGCCTAGGGGGCACTAAAATAGGCAGGGACGTGGGCTGAGTTCCAGTTAGGGCTCACTGTACCTCCCTAGACGTGACAATTGCATAAAAAAAGACTTCAGTATTCTAGGAGTGATAACTTTGTTAACTAACCAAAAGAATTATCTTTGCCACCTTTTTATTTTATAAATTATTTTATTTAGGTTTCAACAACAAACATCACAAAAACTTTTCCATGAGGTATAAAGTTTTGAGAAAAACAATTCCAGGAATTTCCAAGTTACTTATCTTACATTTTCATGATAAAAAGACTTCGGTCTTTTGTTCATCAGAATTTGTCAAAATAGCAAAAAGCAATATTGATCACAAAAATTTGACCTCCAGTGTAAACACAAAAACACCAGCTGCATTACATACAGTTTGATGTAGCTTTACAAAACACAATTCAAAGTTCCTCTTTATAGAAGTATCAGAATATATCTATCCTCTAGATTGTTTTATTCCTTATAATAAACCTTTATTAAATATTTAGCTTGCCCAGGTTCCTCTTTAACCCCTCCAATAAATACAAGTATGGAAAAATAGTATTTAGTCACCACCCCAAATTTTGGGAAGTTCTCCCACTTTAAAAAAAAAGAGAAGGCTGTAATTGACATCATAGGTAGACCTCAACTATGAGAGACAAAAGGAGAAAACAAATCCCGAAAATCACATTGTCTGATTTGGAAAGTATTTGCAAATTATGGTGGAAAATAAGTATTTGGTCACCTACAAACAAGCAAGATTTATGGCTTTCATAGACCTGTAACTTCTTCTTTAAGAGACTTCTCTGTCCTCTACTCATTACCTGTAGTAATAGCACCTGTTTGAACTTGTTATCAGTATAGAAGACACCTGTCCACAACCTCAAACAGCCACACTCCAAACTCCACTATGGTGTAGACCAAAGAGCTGTTGAAGGACACCAGAAACAAAATTGTAGCCCTTCACCAGGCTGTGAAGACTGAATCTGCAATAGGCAAGCAGCTTGGTGTGATGAAATCAACTGTGGGAGCAATAATTAGAAAATGGAAGACATACAAGACCACTGATAATCCCCCTCGATCTGGGGCTCCATGCAAGATCTCACTCCGTAGGGTCAAAATGATAACAAGAATAGTGAGCAAAAATCCCAGAACCACACGGCGGATCTAGTGAATGACCTACCGAGAGCTGGGACCAACGTAACAAAGGCTACCATCAATAACACACTACGCCGCAAGATCTTGCAGTGTCCCCCTGCTTAAAGGGGATGTATCGCTTCCTTAGTTCGGCTGATTCATACTGCTATCAGCTTCTCAACTCTAGAAATGCAGGGGCGTTTCTTCCCCTCCCAGCAGGGTGACATCATCCCCCCTTCACTGTTCATGCTGGCTCCCGGGGACTCCCCCACCCCTCTCTGAGTCCACATGCCACTGTGTCTCTCCCTATGCAGTCTTATTTATAAGAGCTGTATACATACCACAGGCTGCATTCAATCTAGACTGAGCACTGATCTCATCTCCTCTCACAGCTGGAGATTTGTTAAAGTTGAATCCAGTGTTCCTATGAACGGCACAGATCTCCCTTCTATGCAGAAGAGTTAGGCACCGAGACAAAAATGTTATGTTTTCTGATTGTAGGATCTGCTGCAGTGGTTTCTGCTAGGTGTGCAGAGAGAAAATTGCTAGGGCCCCCTTAATGTGAGTCAGGCAGGGATCGCCACAAATTGTGCTGTTTCCTGATTGTAGAAGCCCTGCAATGTTATTCTGTTTCTTCTGGCTGTGCAGAGTGAAAATGTACTGGTCCCTTACTCTGAGTGAAAGAGACAGGAATGCTCGCTCCTGTGAATACGACTGGGGCCGAACAGAATGTAAATGAGCTCTCAGCTAGTGAAATGCAAGGAGGAGGGATCCGACCAGCACTGGATATCAGTGTAAACAGAAGATAAGGAATATGTGATAACAAGACAGCTTTTTCTAATGACATTAATTGCAAAGTTGTTTGTTTTCACTGTCCCCTTATTCTGAAGGCCATTTAATGAAATTATACAACCCTTTTAAGCCAGTACAAGTCTGGGCCCGTCTGAAGTTTGCTAGAGAGCATTTGGATAATCCAGAAGATTATTGGGAGAATGTCATATGAAACTAAAGTAGAACTGTTTGGTAGAAACACAACTTGTCATGTTTGGAGGAAAGAGAATGCTGAGTTGCATCCAAAGAACACCATACCTACTGTGAAGCATGGGGGTGGCAACATCATGCTTTGGAGCTTCTTCTCTGCAAAGGGACCAGGGCGACTGATCCGTGTACATGAAAGAATTAATGGGGCCATGTATTGTGAGATTTTAAGTGCAAACCTCCTTCCGTCAACAAGGGCACTGAAGATGAAACGTGGCTGGGTCTTTCAGCATGACAATGATCCCAAGCACACCGCCAGGGCAACGAAGGAGTGGCTTCGTAAAAAAACATTTCAAGGTCTGGAGTGCCCAGCCAGTCTCCAGATTTCAACCCCATAAAAAAAAAACTTTGGAAGGAATTTAAAGTCCGTGTTATCCAGCGACATCCCCAAAACTTCACTGCTCTAGAGGAGATCTGCATGGGGGGAATGTGCCAACATACCAGCCCAAAAGTGTGTGCCAACCTTGTGAAGACTTACAGAAAACGTTTGACCTCTGTTATTGCCAACAAAAGAGAGATAACAAAGTATTGAGGTGACCTTCTGCTATTGAGCAAAGACTTATTTTCCACAATAATTTGCAAGTAAATTCTTTCCAAATTAGACAATGTGATTTTCTGGATTTGTTTTTCTCATTTTTTCTCTCATAGTGAGTTCTAACTATGATGCAATTACAGGCCCTCTTATCTTTTTAAGTGGGAGAACTTGCAAAAATTGGTGGTGACTAAATACATTTTTCCCCACTAAATGTAGAAGATCCTTGACCACATAATTCCCCCAGTGCGCCACCTGCAAATAGTTTACTCCACGCCCTGCTGAAATTCTGAGTGATTCCACAAAGGTAAATGTTTAGAAATATTATGTGACAGGCTGTAAATTTTCCCCTAGCCACCTTCCACGTTGCCATTGTGTCTCTATAGATAATTGAGGTTTTTATAAATGCTGGTAGAGCTTTGATGCGTGTATTTTAAAAGCGTGCATAAGTCCATGGTTGGCAGTACAACCCCTCCAGATCACTGGCCGAGTAACAGCTCATACCTTAATCCAATCCTTACAAATCAAGATAAGCATGCCGTTGGTACCCTCTTACATCTGGAAAAGAAATTTCCTCCATTCTCTCTTTCCGCCCTAAACTTGCCAAGTCTTATTTTTTTTCCCATCCCAAAGAAACAGTGAAAATGCTTTATTTATCCTGAATATTTATTTGTGTTTAAAGAGCATTGGTATGGTCTGCAATGGGTACAATAATTTGGCAAAGCTCATCATTTTATGCAAATGATTTCATGATATTAAGGGTAATGATAATTTTTTTTAGGGCCAACTCATGAATCACTAAAGCCAGGACAGTGTGGGATGACGAAGCCAGACCTTATGGGAGCAGTGCCCCCTGAATTCAGTTTTACCACAGTACATTTTCACACCTGGCCTCAAGCGTCAGCTTTGTACCATGGCACCCATACTCTGGACTTAATTATACCAAACTAGTACTGCATCTCTTCTGCTGTAAAGTATATGGTTGTTTACTCATAGAGGTTTATCTGGGTAGTGTAATATTTCACAACATTGTGCATCAGCAGCAAGTCTGATATTAAGAATCTCAGGCACACAGGGGATATTCTTAGGAAGTAAACAAGATGTGTAAATAGTACAGAAAACGTATTTGCTCACCCCGCTTGGCTTCTTGGCTCGTGGTTACCACATCAATGTCTTATTGTGCTTCCTGGTTGTCAACATGAACCCAAATTTCAGGATAGTCGGGATTGTCTTAAAAATCTTTTTTTTCTTTATTATCATCCAAGTATAAAACCGTAACAGTGTGGCAGCTTAAGGATACAGAGGCAGGTTACAGATCCCACTTAGACGTTTCGAGTTCATGTTGGACTCTTGATCACAGCTAACCAACACCTGTGACATGTCTAGTTAAAAGCACAGCGGGTCCGGTGCACATACAACAAGGCTCACTATGCAAAACACATAAAGGGTAAATTCACAATTCAAATGGAATCCGACCAGTATTTTGTCCTCTGCCGTCTGGACGAAGTCTTAGGGTATATTCACATGGAGTGCTGGATCCATTTTTTAATTCATTTTGGATCCGAAAACGCATCCAAAAGCGCTGCATAAATCGCATCCAACACACAGGTGCATTTTTGGATGCAATTTGGCTGCAGCAGGAACGCACCCTATAGTTTAAATAGTGTGTCTGCTTTTCAGATCAAGAATTGACATGACAATTCTTTGAACGGATCTGAAAGACGCATGTAAACACGCATTGGTGACCACTCGTCTGAACGCCAATGCATGTTTTACATTGAAAGCAATGTAAATCACACTGCACATTGTTAGATGCGTATTTGGATCCGTTTAGGGTCCGAAACACAGATACAAACACAGATCTAAAAACGGATCCAAAATCGATCCAACACGCCGTGTGAACATACCCTTAGACTGTTTTGATAATTGAAACGCACTATTTTCAAGATACAGTTTACATGCACGATATAAAAAACACATGCATGTTTTTCTCACTATCTGACATAAAATCAGAATAAACTTAACCCGTTTTAGATCAGTTAGGATTACCCAAAAAAATTTATATTTGCCAAATGCCAGAATAATGAGAGAGAATTTTTTTAAGACATTTTTATTACTTTCATCAAAGTCAAAATTTTAAATACATTAGTATTTGGTAGCATTACCTTTAAACTGTATGACTTCGGTCAAACATTTTGGATATCCTTCCACAAGCTTCTCACAATAGTTGGTAGGAGTTTTGGCCCATTCCTCCTGAAAGAACTGGTGTAACTGATCCATGTTTGTAGGTTGCCTTGCTCGCACCTGACTTTTCAGCTTTGCCCATAAATTTTCAATAGGATTGAAATCAAGGCATTGTGATGGTCACTCCAAAATATTGACTTGGTTACCCTTAAGCCACTTTGTAACCAGTTTGGCAGTCGGGTCATTTTCCATTTGGGATGTTGCTTCAGTATTGACACATAATCCTCTTTCCTCAAGATGTCATCTATTTTGTGAAGCGCACCAGTCCCTCATGCAGCAAAAAGAACCCCACAATATGATGCTGCCACCCCCGAGTTTCACAGTTGGGATGGTGTTCTTATGCTTCCAAGCTTCTCACCTTTTTCCTCCAGACTTAACGATAATCATTATGGCCAAACAGTTTAATTTTAGTTTCGTCAGACCACAGGACGTCTCCAAAAATGTAGGCCTTTGTTCCTGTGTGCATTTGCAAACATTAATCTGGCTTTTATATGTTTCTTTTGGAGTAATGGCTTCTTCCTGGTTGCGTGGCCTTTCAGCCCATGTTGATACAGTACTCATTTCACTGTGGATAATGACACAATCTTACCAGCTTCCATCAGCATCTTCACAACGACTTTTTCCTGAGCAGTAAGATGGCTGGACATTCCCATTTTGTTTGTACTTGTGTATAATTGTTTGTACAGATGAACAAGGCACCTTCAGGTATCTGGAAATTGTACCGAAGGATGATCCAGACTTGTGCAACTCCCCAATTCTCTTCCTGATATCTTGCCTGATTTCTTTAGACTTTCCCATGATGTTACACACAGAAGCAGTGTGTTTCTAGTGTGCATTAAAATACATCCATGGGCGGGTCTCTAATTAACTCAGATGTTGCAAATAAACCTATCAGAAGCTTCCATGAAATCATCATATGGGCTGTCCACAGTTGCTTAAAGGCATAGTAATCCTAGTAGTCCTATGTAAACTTTTGACTTTGCAAAAAGTAATAAAAATGCCTTAAAAAATTATCTTTCTCGCATTCTGGCATTTAGCAAATAAAAATAATGTTGGTAATCCTAATTGACCTAAAATGGGTAAGGTTTATTCTGATTTCATGTCACATAGTGAGAAAAACACGCATATGTGTCTTTTTACATAGTGTATGTAAACTTCTGGTTTCAACTGTATGTGAAGGTCAAAGAGATGGGATCCACAGCTACCACACATTTATGGCACATCCTGTCAATGTGTCCCAAGATGGGAACCCCAATTCAAGGCCTTTTCTGACCTAGTCATGAAAAAAAAAAACCTTCAACATTATTATTATTATTATTTATTTTAAAACACCTTTGATACCATGGTTCTGTACATTCAAAGGGGGGGGGGGGCTTTTATTTGTCCCGGGCAAATGGGGGGGGCAACTTTTGTGGGGGAAAGGTGGCCCCAGGGTTGTGGAACAATCCTGAAAATGGCTTTTTTTTTGGGGAAATTTTAAGGGAGGGCTTTTTTGGGGGGCGGGGCCAATGGGGGGGGCATAAGATTTGGGCTTTGTGGGCTAAAAGAGGGCCCAAAAAGGCCTTGGGCTTTGGGGGGGTTTGGTTTAAGCAATATGGGGGGGGTTATAACCCTTTTAGGGGGTTTAATTAAAATTGTTCCGGGGAAAGGAAAAACCGGGGGGCGGGGGAAAGGGCAAGAAGGGGGGGTAAAAACGCGCTTGGGGGGGTTTTTAAAAAAATTTAATATAAGGAAAAAGGCGTATTAGGGGAATACAATATATTTTTTTGGGGTTTTAATGGGAAAGGGGGGTGCCAAAATTTTTTGGGGGAGACGGCGGCGAGGGACTTGGAGGGGGAAAGGACAAAAGGGGAAAAAAAATTTCCCAGGCGTGATTGGGGGTGAGAGTGTAAAAGGTTCTGAAAAGGGGTTTCAGGGGGGATTTGGGGGACGTGGAAAGTTGGAATTTTTTTTTATTTTAGGGAGGGGGGAAAAAGGGGAATTGGACGTGAAGTTGGGGTTTTGGGGGGGAAGGGGGGGTGGGGGGGAAAGAGTGGGGTATCAAAATAAGAGGGTAAAAAAGGGGTTTAGAGCTAAAGGAAAGGGGTAAAAAAAGTTTTGGGGCCCTGGACTGAGGGGGAACCCAGGGAGGCGGGGGGAGGAGGGGGGGAGTAAGGGGGGGAAGCAGATAGGGGGTTTAAAAAAGGGGGAAAAGTTTAAAGGGGAAGGATTTGTGCAGGGGGGAAGGGGGAAAGGAAAGGGGCGGGACAAGGTTAGTGGGGGAAAGAGAAGGCGGGGGTTTCCTTTTTGGGGGCCCAGGGACTTGGTTGGGGCGGTTTGAGGTTGGGGGGTCAAAAAATTTTTAAAGGGGAGGGAGGGGGGGGGGAAAAGGGGGGGGCTTCCGGGATTTGAGGAAAAGGGGGAGGAGAGGGGGGTTTGGGGGGGAAAAAGGGGTTTTTTTTTTGGGTGGGGGAAGAAAAAGTTAAAAAGGGGAAGGGAGGGAAATTTTAGTAATGGGTTTGAAAAGGTGGGGGGGGGGGATAGTGGGGGGATTTTTTCCCAAAGGTTTTTAAAGGGTGAAAAAAGGGGGCCAAAAAAAGGGGAAAAAAGGGGGGGAAAAAAATTTTTGTGGGATAAAAAAAAAGGGCGGCAGGGGTGAATTTTCCGAGAGGTTGTCTTGTGAGGAGGAAAGGAAATATGAAAAAGGGGAAGGGGGGAGGGGGGGGGGAAGGGGGGTTTTGAAAGTTTTTTTTCGGGGGTTTGGGGGAAAGGGGGTGGGAAGCGGGTGGGGGGTTTTTGGGGGGGGTTTTTGAAGGGAAAGGGGAAGTGTTTTGGGGGTTTGGGGCCAAGGGCGTTTTTTTTTGGGGGGCATGTTGGGGAGGAGGGGATCAAGGGGGGGTTTTGGTGGGTTGAAAAGGGTGGTGTTTGGGGGGAGGGGGAAGGTAAAAAGGGGGAAAAGGAGTAGGGGGGAAAAAAAAAAACCCATCTTATTAAAGAGCAGGGGCCCTTTTCCCCAAATGTTTTGTTGCCCATAGAACCTACAGAAAATTTAGGCAGTAGAAAAAAGGGGACTTTAGGGTTGGGGAGTTTTAGGGTTTTAAGGGTATTGACAGGTACCTCCTTTTTCCTTTTAAAAAAATTTTGGGAAAAATCCCCGCATGAAGGTTTTTAAAATGGGGGCCCCCCCCGAAATTTTTTTTTGAAAAACCCCCAAAAGGTGAGGGGCTTCTTTTTGGGGGTGTTAAATTGAAAATTTTTTTGGAAAGGGAAAAAAAAAGTTTTTAAAGGGGGGGTGGAAATTTTACCGTAATTTGGGGGGTGCTTTTGGGGAAGTCCCCCCTGGGGGTTTTTTGGGGGCCCTTTACAAGGTTTTTTTGGGGGGGCCCACTTGCGGCATTTTTGGTAAAAGGGGGGGCCCCCCTTTTTGGGGGTTAAATTTTTCCCGTTCCATAAAAGGGAAACCAAAACCATTTTGGGAATTGTGAAAGGGGGTACGGGGTTTTGTGGGGGGGAAAAATAAAACCCCGGGAAAAAAAAACCCCCGGGTCGGCCGGGTGGCCGGTGCCCCGGATGGCCCGAGACAGGGTTTTGGACCCCCAAAAAGGGTTTAAACAAAAAAAGGGGCCCCCCCCCCAAAGGGGGAAACCGGGGGGCCCAAACAGGGGGCGGGGGGGGTGCCCTTCCCTAGGGGGGGGGGTGCGGCCGGGCACGGGGGGGAAGAAAAAGGCGGGGTTCTGGAAAGGGAAACCCCCAGGGGGGGGAGGGGGGGCTAAGGGACGAGGGTCGGGGGGAGGGGTAATTTTTTTGGGTTTTTTTTAACCGAGGTGAAATGTGTGGGTTATACTCCCGGGGCCCCAACCTGGGGGGGGGGTACCTGGTAGTTATGGGGCCCCAATTTTGTGGGCCCCTTTTATCCCTGGGCCCCTTATGCCTTGGCCCCCTTTGGTCCCCAAAACCCGGGCCCCCCTTATGCCGTGGAAAGGTGGGATTATTGCCGGGGTTTTTTCCCCCGGGGGGGGGAAAAGGGTTTGGCCCCCATAGGGGCCCCCAATTTTGTTTCCCCAAAGTGTGGTACCCTAGCCCCAAAAAGGGTCAGGAAAGGGGAGTGCCCCAATACTGGTGGGGGTTTACCTGCCTCGTCCCTTCCTGTTCCCCCAAAAGCCTGGGCCCCCAAAAACCCTCCTTTGGCCCCTTCTTTTTCCCTGGGGGCCTAATTATTACCTGCTGAATTGCCCCTTTTTTAAAACCCTCCTGACATTGACCCTATACTTATACCCCAATTGGGGCCCTATACACCTCCCTAACTGAGGGGACTTATATACCTAAAATTTAAAGGATTGCTGGAAATGTGAGGATTCTAAGATATTTGTGTCCAAACTGCGGGACGAATTTGGCCGGAGATACAGCATGAGGTGTGAACCCGGGTGGGAAGAAAAGGGAAAGGAAGACGTGATCAAAAAGATGTCTCCGGTGAGTCACAAATTATGCATGTAATCACTAATATTTTTGCAGAGGTTTTAAACAACAAATTTCTACCCTATATGGCCCCGTTTGGCGGGGTATATGTAAAACGAACCTGTGAAAATGATAGTCACATGTGGGGGTCGCGTTCGGTCAGGGTTGGGAAATTATTTGGTCCCTTTTTAGTAAAAGTTTTGGGACTTTGGGTTTTGTAGGGGTGTTTTTAGTAACAATCATTTGTTGGGGATTTGCTCCATGTTTGGGGTATGTTTTGGGATGTTTAGGGGTATTTTCACTGTCATACGGAGGTGAGGGGTTTTGAAAAAAATAAATTTTTCATTGGTGATTTTCTTGTGCTGTGATGCTGAGGCAGGTATTTATTTAGGGTCCTCTTGTGGGAAAATCTGAAAATTAGTGCAGGGGCAGAAAGGTTTTTTTCTGTAAAAACACTCTTTCCCCAGTTCACAATTTTTTTTTTTTTGGGGTGAAAAATGTCATGTGAAACCCGCCCTATGAGCAAAACACAAAAGGGGCCCGGGGCCCCGGGTGTTTTTAAAACCCCAGCAACGGCCCGGCCTGGAAATGAAATCTATGGGGCCGACGGGCCCCACCCGCCCGGCCCCCCTTATTTAAGCCCCAATTGCGAGGCAAACCCGGGTCGCAATTCCAGCTTGATAAGCCGTGGGAACGGGGGTTTTGACAGTTTTCACAAAAGAGGCCCATTGAAAACGGCTGTCCCCGCAATCTGTGTGGGAAAAATTACGTACCTTAGGGTATGTTCAAAAATTAATACGCACCAATCGGTTGAATCCTCGTAAGCCAGGAATTCAGACAAGGATAAAATGCTGATTTTCTGAGGCAGATTATCCTATAATTTTGGACGAAAAGCCTCAAAGAAGTGATGTGTCATTTTTTTTTTTCGCCCAAAAAGAATTCAGTGCCCAAAGGAAAATCGGTGTCTGTGAACCCCATTGTTGTTTTCCCAAAGGGGGATTATGGAAGTCGGGAAAGAAGTAATTGGGGCTGATTATGAGGCAGATTCAGCATCCAAATCCGTCGTATGAACATAACCTTAGGCATAGTGCACACTGCGTTTGCCAAAAGTGCAATGTTTTCAGCAGACATTTGACATACGTTTTCTATTGACATAGACCGTAAAAAAAATGTATACTGTAACATATACTTTTTTCAGCTTGAAAAAGCGCAGCGCCCTGTGTCTTCCATCTATTAAGATTTAACAGATATTTGAAGGGAAATGTAGACTGACACTATGTCAATGTACGTTGCACATCCGTCAATGAAACCAAAATGATAGTTTTTACTTTGTGTTAAAAACCAAAGGGAAAGGATCCCATCTTTCAAAGTAAAGCAGTGTGATAGTGCCCTGCGTTATTGTGAATGGATGACGGATCCGTTCTGACATAAGGAAGCACGGATGTGTCAATGTGTGCATTGACTCATATAGGAGGACGGATGTGCAACGTGCATTGCCATAATGTCTTTTTTAAATTTTGTTCAAATATTTTGTTTTAATTGTAATGTGGGGAGGACTCAGGTGTGTTTTTTCAAGTAGAGAAAAAACATATACATTACAGTATACTTTTTTTTTTACAATGTATGTTAATTAAAAACGTATCCTAGTGTTTGTGCCCATGTTGTAAACGTGTATGTTTGTATCCGTCATAAAACATATAAAACCAAAACTACCCAATCACATTGCAGGGGAAAAAAAAGGTACAGCAATGAAACTAGTAAAAAAAAAAGGCAAAAAAAAGTGTATCAAAATCTGTCCAAACAGTGCATGTTTTGGGATATGTTTAATGCTCGTTATAACATAAAAAGTTTTTTCGGATGGCAGACGCAGTGTGCATGAAGCCTTAGGGTATGTTCACACGTCATTCAGACCATACGTCTTTTACATACGTCTTTGCAGTGTGGTAAAATTGACAATTGTCAATTCTTGATCCATTTTATCAATTGAAAAGCCCATAGAAAGTATAGAGATATGCTTCTGCAGTCCAGAAAAGCATTTAAAAACTCCAGTTGTGGCTTTTTGGATGCATTTGCAGTTTTACATATTTCAAAAATGTACAAGTGTGTTGCACATACCCTTGGGTAGGGCTACCCTCATCGGGTAAAAATCAATGTTTGTTTTTTATTTTATGACCCCGGGGTTTTTTTCAGTTTTATGCAAAAAACTTAGTCGGTTCCCGTTTTTTTGCCGTCAGTTCATACCATTGTATTGTATGGGTAGACGCCGAGAAAACTCAAAGCGGCGGCGTATTATACAACCATGTAGATATATATCGTATTGCTATGCCGTGTAGAAAAATGATCGTATTCATGCTGTGTAGATATGAGCGTATTGCTATGCCGTGTAGATATGATCATATTGCTGTTCTGTGTAGATATGATTCAAATGCTGTGCCGTGTAGATATGATCGTATTGTTTTTTGCCGTGTAGAAATGATCGTATTGCTTGCCGTGAAATATGATTTTTGCTTTTTGTGTAATTGACGAATTGCTTCCCGTTAGTTTGATCTATTGCTTTCTTTAATATAACGATTGCTGTGGTGTAGATTAAAACGTATTGTTGGGGGTAAAATATATCGTATTGCTGTGCGTTAGTAGATCTATTGTTTGTGTGTGAGATAGATCGTATTGCGTGGTGTAATTTTATTGTTTTTGCTGCCGTTAGATATGATGTATTGCTATGCCTGTAATTATACTATTGTTATCCGGTAGATATGATCTTATTGCTATGCCGTGTAGATATGAGCGTATTGCTATGCCGTGTAGATATGAGCGTATTGCTATGCTGTGTAGATATGAGCGTATTGCTATGCTGTGTAGATATAATCATATTGCTATGCCGAGTAGATATGCTCGTATTGCTCTGCCTTGTAGATATGATTGTATTGCTGTTCCGTGTAGATATGAGCGTATTGCTATGCTGTGTAGATCTGAGCGTATTGGTATGCCGTGTAGATATGATCGTATTGCTATGCCGTGTAATATAAATCGATTGCTGTGCGTGGTAGATATGACCGTATTGCTGTTATGTGTAGATATGAACGTATTTGCTGTGCCGTGTAGATGATCGTTTTGCTATGCGTGAGATATGATCGAATTGCTGTCCCTGTGTAATATGATTCGTATTGCTGTGCGTGTAGATATGATATGTATTGCTATCCCTGTGGTAGATATGATTCGTATTGCTTTGCTGTGTAGATATGATTGTATTGCTATGCTGTGTAGATATGATCGTATTGCTATGCTGTCCAGATATAATCGTATTGCTATGCCGTGTAGATATGATCGTATTGTTATGCCGTGTAGATATGATCGTATTGCTATGCTGTGTAGATATGAGCGTATTGCTATGCCGTGTAGATATGAGCGTATTGCTATGCTGTGTAGATATGAGCGTATTGCTATGCTGTGTAGATATGATCGTATTGCTATGCCGTGTAGATATGATCGTATTGCTGTGCCATGTAGATATGATCGTATTGCTGTGCTGTGTAGATATGATCATATTGCTATGCCATGTAGATATGATCGTATTGCTGTGCTGTGTAGATATGATTGTATTGCTGTTCCGTGTAGATATGAGCGTATTGCTATGCTGTGTAGATATGATCGTATTGCTGTGCCGTGTAGATATGATCGTATTGCATGTGTTAGATTATGATGTATTGCTGTTCGTTTTAGATTATGAATCGTATTGCTGTGCCGTGTAGATATGATCGTATTGCTGTGTTGTGTAGATATGATCGTATTGCTATGTCGTGTAGATATGATCGTATTGCTATGCCGTGTAGATATGATCGTATTGTTATGCCGTGTAGATATGATCGTATTGCTATGCTGTGTTATATATGAGCTTTGGTTTATGCCGTGTAGATATGAGCGTCTTGATTTGCCGTGTAGATATGAGAGTATTGCTGTGCTGTGTAGATATGACTTTGCTATGCTGTGTAGATAAAATTTCCATATTGCTTTTGCCGTGTAAGATATGATCTATTGCTTTTTGCCATGTAGATATGATTGTATTGCTGTTCCGTGTAGATATGAGCGTATTGCTATGCTGTGTAGATATGATCATATTGCTATGCCGTGTAGATATGATCGTATTGCTGTGCTGTGTAGATATGACCGTATTGCTGTGCTGCGTAGATATGATCGTATTGCTGTGCCGTGCAGATATGATCGTATTGCTGTGCCGTGTAGATATGATCGTATTGCTATGCCGTGTAGATATGATCGTATTGCTGTGCTGTGTAGATATGACCGTATTGCTGTGCTGCGTAGATATGATCGTATTGCTGTGCCGTGCAGATATGATCGTATTGCTGTGCTGTGTAGATATGATCATATTGCTATGCCATGTAGATATGATCGTATTGCTGTGCTGTGTAGATATGATCGTATTGCTGTGCCGTGTAGATATGATTGTATTGCTATGCTGTGTGGATATGATCGTATTGCTATGCTGTCCAGATATGATCATATTGCTATGCCGTGTAGATATGATCGTATTGTTATGCCGTGTAGATATGATCGTATTGCTATGCTGTGTAGATATGAGCGTATTGCTATGCCGTGTAGATATGAGCGTATTGCTATGCTGTGTAGATATGAGCGTATTGCTATGCTGTGTAGATATAATCATATTGCTATGCCGTGTAGATATGATCGTATTGCTGTGCCATGTAGATATGATCGTATTGCTGTGCTGTGTAGATATGATCATATTGCTATGCAATGTAGATATGATTGCGTGTGTAATATGTTGTT
The DNA here is from genome assembly GCA_025379985.1 of Phyllomedusa bahiana. NCBI lineage: Eukaryota > Metazoa > Chordata > Amphibia > Anura > Hylidae > Phyllomedusa > Phyllomedusa bahiana. Next base: position 39,832 of record JAODAL010019775.1, on the reverse strand, counting down.
TGCTGTCCGTGAAGATAGACGTATTGCTGTGTTGTGTAGATATGATCGTATTGCTATGCTGTCTAGATATGATCGTATTGCTGTGCCGTGTAGATATGATCGTATTGCTGTGCCGTGTAGATATGATCGTATTGCTATGCTGTCTAGATATGATCGTATTGCTGTGCCGTGTAGATATGATCGTATTGCTGTGCCGGTAGATTGATCGTATATCCCTGTGTTTGTGTAGATATGATCGTATGCTATGTGTGTAGATATGATCTATTGCTGTGCCGTGTAATATGTTCGTATTGCTATGCTGTTAGATATGTTTGTATTCCCTGTGCCGTGTAGATATGAACGTATTGCTGTGTTGTGTAGATATGATCGTATTGATATACGGTGTAGATATGATCGTATTGCTGTGCTGTGTAGATATGATCGTATTGCTGTGCTGTGTAGATATGATCGTATTGCTGTGTTGTGTAGATATGAGCGTATTGCTATGCTGTGTAGATATGATCATATTGCTATGCTGCATAGATATGATCGTATTGCTATGCTGTGTAGATATGATCGTATTGCTGTGCCGTGTAGATATGATCGTATTGCTATGCCGTGTAGATATGATCGTATTGCTATGCTGTGTAGATATGATCATATTGCTATGCTGTGTAGATATGACCATATTGCTGTGCCGTGTAGATATGATCGTATTGCTATGCCGTGTAGATATGATTGTATTGCTGTGCCGTGTAGATATGATCGTATTGCTGTGCCGTGTAGATATGATCGTATTGCTGTGCCGTGTAGATATGATCGTATTGCTGTGCTGTGTAGATATGATCGTATTGCTATGCCGTGTAGATATGATCGTATTGCTGTGTTGTGTAGATATGATCGTATTGCTGTGCTGTGTAGATATGATCGTATTGCTATGCTGTGTAGATATGATCGTATTGCTATGCCGTGTAGATATGATCATATTGCTGTTCTGTGTAGATATGATCGTATTGCTATGCCGTGTAGATATGATCGTATTGCTGTGTTGTGTAGATATGATCGTATTGCTATGCCGTGTAGATATGATCGTATTGTTATGCCGTGTAGATATGATCGTATTGTTATGCCGTGTAGATATGATCGTATTGCTATGCTGTGTAATATGACGTATTGCTATGGTTGTAGATATTGACTATTGCTTGCCGTGTAGATATGAGCGTATTGCTTTGCTGTGTAGATATGAGCGTATTGCTATGCTGTTTAGATAATATCATATTGCTATGCCGTGTAGATATGATCGTATTGCTGTGCCATGTAGATATGATTGAAATTGCTGTTCCGTGTAGATATGAGCGTATTGCTATGCTGTGTAGATATGAGCGTAATGTTATGCCGTGTAGATATGATCGTATTGCTATGCCGTGTAGATATGATCGTATTGCTATGCTGTGTAGATATGACCGTATTGCTGTGCTGAGTAGATATGATCGTATTGCTGTGCCGTGCAGATATGATCGTATTGCTGTGCCGTGTAGATATGATCGTATTGCTATGCCGTGTAGATATGATCGTATTGCGGGTGCTGTGTAGAAAATGATCGTATGCTGTCCCGGGTTAGATTTTGATCGTATGCTGTGTTGTGTAGATATGATCGTATTGCTGTGCTGTGTAGATATGATCGTATTGCTGTACCGTGTAGATATGAGCGTATTGCTATGCGGTGTAGATATGATCGTAGTGCTATGCCGTGTAGATATGATCGTATTGCTATGCTGTGTAGATATGAGCGTATTGCTATGCCGTGTAGATATGATCGTATTGCTGTGCCATGTAGATATGATCATATTGCTGTGCCGTGTAGATATGATCATATTGCTGTTCTGTGTAGATATGATCGTATTGCTGTGCCGTGTAGATATGATCATATTGCTGTGCCGTGTAGATATGATCATATTGCTGTGCCGTGTAATTTTGGATCGTATTTGCTGTGCCGTAGTAATATGATCGTATTGCTGTGCGTGTAAATATGATCGAAATTGCTGTTTACCGTGTAGATATGATCGTATTGTTTGGGGCTGTGTAAAATATGATCGTATTGCGGTTGGCTGGGGTAGAAAATAGCCTTAGAAAAAAAAAAAAAACGATGTCTGTTTCAAAACAGGCAGTTTGGGCATATGTTTTCATAACCGTGTCCAAAATAATACATTGGGGCCATTCTTATAAAGATTTTAAAAACTGTAGACACTTTATTCCAATATTTTTAAAACTTTCTCATGCACAAGATATTCAAATAATGAAAGGAAAGATACTTATGTGCTTCACAGAAGCTTCAAGTCTCCCGGTCTCCTAGCGTCTCCTCACGGACGCCCTGGTGGGAGCGCAAAAAGGACTTTGAGACTTGAAGCTTCTGTGAAACACATAAGTATCTTTCCTTTCATTATTTGAATACCTCGTGTATGAGAAAGTTTTAAAAATATTGGAATAAAGTGTCTACGGTTTTTAAAATCTTTATAAGAATGGCACAGTATTATGTTTGGATATGTTGATACAGGGTTGGAGACCCATGTATGGAGCCTAGTGAAGGATACAGTCAAATACCAAGTGGCGTTTTATGCTATAATAAGTAGCATACACGTGTCACACCAAGAATAAGCCTCTGCCCAGTAGCAGTGACCTCTAGTGCTATTATTTCCTGAGCGGGAACATTCAGGCCCCTTCCATATCTACACATACAGCGCCCCCTAACCATTCTGATGGAAGAGTGCGCAGAAAGGTAACGTTTCCCTATTCAAAGATGGCCGCCCAGCAGTTTCCGGGTCCGCCCTGAGCGGATACTTTCCCACCACACCTATCGAGAAAGCTTGCGCTCCGCCATCCTGGACGATTACGTTACGTGCGCACGTATAGCGGTCGCTCTTCGTTACTGGCTTGTGTAACCGAGTGGACAGTCGCAGAGGCAGTGCAGCATGTCGCGCTACACCAGGCCGCCCAACACCTCGCTCTTCGTCAGGAACGTGGCCGACGCTACCAGGTAGGCACAGATCTTCGGCTCCTCCGCCATTGTGTGTGAGCGGGAAGGCCTGCTCCGTGCACTGTGATGGCTGCCGCACACGAGGCCCGTCACCCTGGTGACCGTCTTCATTGTGTTAGAAGCTTCCGGTTATTGTCTTGTATCCATGTAGTCATCTGTGAGGGAAGCCACGTGTTCTGTAATCATGAATGACCCCTACTGCTGGTCTCCATGATGTCCCCCAGTCAGGTCACATCACACTGACCAGTGAGGCATTATCACGTGACTTTAGCCTGGCAATGGCCGCCCGGTTGCCTCAGGGGGCCCAGAAAAAATAGCGCTGTTCAGTCGTAATGACGGACCGCATTGTAGATAGTCGGCGCCCCTTGTGTCTGACCGTGCATGGGTCCAGTCACACCTCGCATCTGATGCATACCTGACCCGATTTCATTTCCTCAGTACACGTGGGTTTAGGCCCTCTAAGGCTTTAAAGGGGTTGTCTCACTACATTGATTCATCTTACCTCAGTCCTGTTTTCTTGGTTTCATTTTGAAATCAGGGGCTTGTCTACTGGCTTCCACTGGGCTGCAGTAGAAGCCAGGTCTGTAGCTATAGCCACCAGTGCTGGCAGCCTATCATGAGAGATTGAACAGGTCTGTAGCTATAGTGACCTGAGGAGCTGATGCAGCCCATACAAGAAGGGATATCTGGGAATAGATAGGACACTGTTAATGGACACATATTGCAAAGTGACTTGTTTTTGCAAGATCTTTAAAGGGGTTTTGCCATGAAGTAAAATTGACTTGGGAAGCTAATGAAATAACAAACATTTTCACCATTCATTATTAAAAATTCTGGACTGTTTTTGTTTTAGCTGCTTCTTTTAGTGATCCATTGTTTACAGCTCATCTCCAGGGGATACAACCAGGGCAGAGAGCTCCTCACTCCTGGTCGCACATGCTCAGACATTACCTCTCCTCTCAGGCTGCTACTGAGTGGTCAAACCCCAGGTGCTGTCATTTTACTCCAATCCTCTATCTTCCTTATTAATTAGTCAAACCGTGCAAATAAATAAAAAAGAAACCTCAATGAGGTCTGTGAATTGATAAAGAGAAAAAAAAAAACACTGGTTTGGTTCCTGCAGGGATTTTAACCTAGAACCCTTGTGCCTGGAGGCAAAAACTTTACCTCTCAGCTACTCACAGTGCTTTATATAAAGATACCTTTCTTTGACTAGAGAGAGGAAAGGCATGGTGAGGTCAGCCTGCGGGGTCACATGATCTCAAATTCAAACAAATCACACACACCCCCTTCTGAGCACACAGAGATTAAGAGCTGGATGCAGGAGGTATGAAATGAGATTGTGGCAAAACACCTTTAACATAAAAAGCAATCCTTGTAGTGAGACAACCCCTTTAACTCTGTAATCCATTTTTTTTCTGTAATTTGTCAGGCCTTATTTTTATGTAACTTTTACGTTTTAGGTTCATTTTTTATTTTGAAATGAAGGAAAGTGGTTAAAAATAATTTGTCTCAAAACATTTGACTTTATTTTTAACCAGTTTTCCTCATAAAAAAGAAAAAGCTTTCATTCCTTTGTTTTTTTAATCCCACTATAAGTTTTGCCTTTCCCATTACGGCCTTTTTTAAGAGCAGTTCACACGACGTATGTACAGCGTGCAGTAAATGCCTTAATTAGCGCCGTTAACGGTACTCGTACCCAATTTCTGCCACATAGTCAACTGTTTCTCAGCGTGTAAGTGCCACACAGAATTTCATGTTAATTCTTTTACCACGTGTACGGTACTCACCGAGAAATGCGGTTGTAAAATTGTCATCTGAACTGTAGGTGACTGTTGTTAGAAGCATGTTTGTGGCGCAAATATGCTACAAGGTGCACGCTGTAACTACGTTGTATGAACAAATCCTTCGGACTGTTGGGGCTAAAGTTGCTGTGTATATATACACACTACTTACAAAAAGTTAAGGTTTTTTGGTTGAAATTTCAGCATAAACATGTATTGAACTTTTTTTTTTTTTAAATGAATTAAATGTACTTTTTACACAACTTGCTGATCTCTAACAAGGCGCTTAATGGCACAAAAGGTGTTTTATCCCTGAATTGCCCAATAAATTTAGGGGATCAATTTGAATTTGGATTTAAACAGTCCTCCTCATCATGCTGTTCACATTTTGACATCATGAGACCAAGGCAACACGTTACAACTGATCAACAGTACCTCGCCATTGCTACACTTCAAGTAGGATGCTCTCAGACGGAAGTGGCCACTGAGCTTAGAGTGTCACAGAGTGTCATCAGCAGGTTTCTACAGAGAGACTGGAAGTCGCAGAAAGCGAAGAAGTGGATGTTCTTTGGCTCTGAGGAACCAGGTGATGGATGCCACACAATTCCAGGCACGTTTAAGGGAGGTGAGAGGCAACCAAGTGTCATGTCAGACCATTCGTAACTGTTTACATCAGCCACCTGCGTGCTAGAGGACCGGCAAGGGTACCTGACCTGGCTGATGCATAGCGCTGTTCTCGATGTCTCTAGCATTGTTGGTGGCCAGCATTTTTGCTTTCATTATTGAACAGCACTGAGACCTGTGGTCCCTTGTCCAGCGTAGATGCTCCCTGTGCCTGGTCAGGTCATGTAGTGCACAGACCCTGCTGATATAAGCGGTTATGAATGGTCTGATGTAACATTGGTTGCCTCTCACTTCCCTTAAACGTGCCTGCAGTTGTGACACTCATCATCCGCTTCCGCAGGGCATTGTTTCCAATGAAGCGGTCATCAGTATGTGATGCAGCCGAAGGACGTCCACTTCTTTGCCTTTGTGACTCTTCTAGTCAGGGATCAAACAGCTGTTGTGGATTTTGCCACAATATCATTTCATACCTCCAGTATTCAGCTCTGTGTGATCAGAAGGGGCCGTGTGTGATTTGTTTGAATTGCAGATCATGTGACCCAGCAGGATGACATCACCAGAACGTTCCTCTCTCTAGTCAAAGAAAGGTCTGTTTATATAAGGCACTGTGAGTAGCTGAGAGGGGGCGGTTTACGTAAAGCATTGTTAGTAGCGGAGAGGGCAAGTTTTTGCCTCCAGGCACAAGGGTCCTAGGATCAAATCCCTGCAGGAACCAAACCTGTTTTTTTTTTTTTTTTTTTTTTCCTCTTTGTCAGTGCACAAACCTCATTGAGGTTTCTTTTTTTAATTTATTTCCACTGTTTGACTAATTACTAAGAAGTACAGAGGACGGGAATAGAATGACAGCACCTGGGGTTTGAACACTCGGTAGCTGCCTGAGAGGAGAGGTGATGTCTGAGCATGTCTGACCAGGACTGAGGAGCTCTCAGCCCTGGTCGTATCCCCTGGAGACGAGCTGTAAACAATGGATGACTAAAGGCATGTCCCCACGGCACGGGTTTTCGGCCGGTTTTTCAGCCGGTTTGCGGTTTTTCAGACCGCCTGAAAAACCGTCCGAAAATGAGCACAATTGTGCTCTATGGAAAACCCATGCAGCAGTCCCCACTGCACGAGTTTTCCGTCGGGTATTTGTCCTATGCCGTGGGGATGCGGCCTAAAGGAGCAGCTAAGATAAAAACGGTCCAGAATTTTTAATAATGAAGAATGGTGAAAATGTTTATTTGATTTGCAAGCTTCCCATGTCAGTTGTACTTTGTGGCAAATCCCCTTTAAGCTCCTTGTTGGAGATCAGCAAGTTGTGCAGAAAGTACTGGAACACTGAATAGTTGGACATGTGGATTTAAAGGGAAAAGATGGTCTTATTTAGTTCATAAAAAAAAAAAAAAAGTTCAAGAAATGTTAACGTCAACCCAAAGCCAAATATCCCTAACATTATGTGAGTCGTGTAAAATATTTGTTTTAACATGCATGTTGTGCCCTCTATAGGTATGATCACACGGCGTGCTGGATCTGTTTTTGGATCCGAAAAACGCCTTCAAAAGCGCTGTGTAAATCACATCCAAAACGCATCTAACATGCAGGTTCTTGTTTGCATGTGCTTTTGCTCCAGCAGAAATGCACCCTATAGTTTTAAATAGGGCGTCTGCTGCGTCAAACGGATCGAGAATTGACATGACAATTCTTTGAATGGATCCAAAAGACGCATCAGAAAGACGCATTGGCGATCACTCGTCTGAATGCTGATGTGTGTTTTACAGTGAGAGCAATGTAAGTCATACTGCACATTTAGATGGGTGTTGGATCCGAAACACTGCTCCAAACACGCATCTATAAACGGATCCAACACCGTGTGAACATATCCTATAAAGTCAGAAGACCTGGGGGATATTTTTACAAAATAATTTTTGTTGCAAATATCTCCTGGATTTGATATATTGGCTCCATTTACAAGAGGGAATATAGCTCCCTGCACTCCCCATAGAGCTGATTCAGGGGCTTTCATGTTGATTTGTTTATACAGCACTCATTGAGTACTGTGTATAAAGCGATCAGTAAGGCAGTGATGGTAATAAATCATCCCTGCCTTCATTCTGCAGATCCTGGCTCTCCACTCCCACAGCTACAACTTGGCTGGTTTAAAATGACCATGCAGCGTAAGATGATGTCTGCCCACATGTTTATAGTCAATGGGTGGTCGGCATTTGATTACTTGTTAGTTACTGTGTGGTTTGTATCATGTAGTCGTCTTCTCTCCTCTGTCCAACCCTTGGATACTCTATAGACCAGTGCTCGCCATGCGTCCCTGTTCAGTTCATCATTTGGCACATAGCCGTTAACAAACTGTTCCTAGCTGAAGGTAAGTTGCTAATCGGACTGACTAGCACACCAGTGTGGTTTTGACAGCGATGCAACCACTGTGCGTGAAGTCGACTGTTTTCATGTGGAAATAAGAGTGTGCGGTTTTGAATCCTGCATCAGGACCTTGATTCTCTATGGATTTTCCACAGTATGTGAATGGGACGCAAGCTATTCCATTTACAGGCACTGGTGGCAGAAAAGAATGCTCTTGGGTTCTATGATGGCATAACTTATTTTTCAAGCATCAGAGTGTGATAGGTGTGGGTCCAGCTGGGAGTCACAACTCTCTGTAACGGACTCCCAAAAATCTTGGTTCAGAATAAAGCACTGCTTGCGCTTGCTTACCACTTTCCAATCTGTTCTGCGGGAGTTCCTGGTAAAGCCAAACACACTGCTCACCTCTGCTGAGAACTCCCATAGAACAGGATGAGCCAAGATATATGTATATACTTGAGTATAAGCCGAGGCACCTACTTTTGCCACAAAGCATTAAATATTCTAAAACTCCACCTTCTTACAGAATAAGGGACACTGCTGGGAACAGCATGTCTGTCACTAGCTTGTGCTGCCCTCAGCAAGGGGGGCATAACCTATGTGACAGGTTCCCTTTAAAGCTCACTTGCTAATCCTGTTGTCTGCCTTCATCACCAAATATTGTACACACGTGATTCTCTATAACATTATACGGATGTGTCCCGTGACTCCCATCCATAGACACTGTATGGATGAGTGTATTCAGTAATCTCCTCCCAGTGACATGACGTACGTTAGCAAGTGTCGGCACTTGTGCTGTTATTTGAGCCTTGGGTATAAATAGAAGGCATTATAAGATGGCCACCCTCCATAACTCCTGCCAGTGCTTGTAATAACTAGGCAACAGACCCGGAGGACACTCTAGCCCCGTCAAATGGGTGATCTGGCCGGAAGAACTTGTTATATTGGAGACCAAGTGCTGAAATGTCAGCTAGGGCTTGGCTGCACAAGCTTAGATTGCAGATATGATGTTCTAAGCCAGAAATGCATGGACAGATTTTTCTATTTATGTAAAAGTATGCATTACTGTAATTGGTGACTTTTTTTTTCTTTTGGGAAAATTGCTCTTTAACCAAATTGAGAATGACACTTGTTTTTGCACAGATTCAGAATAGAGAAAAACATCTTGCGTCTCAATTATCAAAACTGTTTTTAACAGTAAGGCTGTGTTCACACTGCTTAAAATGGGACGTATCTCACCCCTTATTTTGCGCCGTACTGCGCGAAATACGGGGCGATACACGTCCCAATCATTACGGTAATCCACAGTTCTCATAGAGAACTATGGATTACGTCTCCTCTCCCTGCTTGCACAATGCGGGGAGAGAAGTGACATGTTACTTATTCATGGCGTATACGCAAAAAGAATAATGCGTGTCTATGGGGCCGGCGGGCTGCCGCCCCCGAGCACGTGGCGTAATTGTGGGCGAAATACGTCCCCGCAATTATGCCGTGTGAACATAACCTACGGCTGCGTGCACATGACGCCTGTCAAAAGTCGGATTCTGAATCCTAAAACCGCATTGTCCGACAGGTATTTTGATGTTGATTTTAGGAAGTTGCTTTTTTTTTTTTCTACCGGATTTACAGTTAGAAAACAAGTCCCATTAATCTCCGAGGTGGAATTTTTTTTTTACTTAAAATATGGCAGATTTTTGACCGTGTTCTAAATTTTATTTATTTTTTTTTTACTTTTTTCCTTTTTAAATGGCATTTTATTTTTTTTTAAATCCTACCTCCTGTGGACTGCAACTTGAATTTTTGATTTAGATCTATGGGGAATGTCTACAGTTGGGTTTTTAAATCCTTCTGTAAATGACGGCCCAGAAGACTTTTTTTTTAAAGGGAATTTCCCAGATTCAACATCTATTGCCTAATAAGGCTGTGTTCACACAACAGATTTAAACACTGAATTAAACGCAAATTTCTGCGTTAAAATGTAAAAAAAATCTGCAACTTTTCAGTTTAAAAAAACAAACAAGTTTTTACATAGTAAACAGAAAATGATGATATTTTTTCATAGTACATTATAGATGTTAGTGTCTCATAATAAAACAATAAACCACCAAGAACCTCCAACCCTCCTTCCTGAGCAGGTCCTGACCAGGCCTTGTACAGGAGCAAATGTATTGAACAAATAGGGTAAGTAAACTAGAAAGTAGACTGCAAACCTGAAATGTCTGAACATGGGCCCCATAGTTCTTGCAATGTACTAATCGCAAAGGTGGGAGGAAAGGATTGGACTACTAACAATTTCTGGGCCTGGAAAAGCCCAAGAGCAATAGAATGTGTTTTCTTCTGTTCCATTCAAAGTTTATATATAAACTATATAGCTGAGCACATGTTGAACTGCCGATCCATCCAGAACCTGCATACGAATCCTCTGAACATACTCTTAGGCCATGTTCACACGGCCATCTGCGGGACATAATTCAGTCCGTAATTACGCGCCGAAGTGCGCAAATTACGGGCTGAATCCGTCCCACTAACTACGGTAATCCACAGTTCTCATAGAGAACTATGGATTACGTCTCCTCTCCCCTGCTCGGCGAATACCCCGAGGGGGGAGTTTAATTCAATGTCACTTCTAGCGGCGTATACGCGGCGCTAGCAGTGATTCTCTATGGGCCGGCGAGGTGCTGGCCTCCCGCCCCGGCCACACGGCTTAACTGGGGGGGCGTAATTACGACCCGCAGTTACGCCGTGTGAACATAGCCTTAGGGTAATTGTTTGCCCTACTTCGGGTGTAATTGTGCTGCAATACGCCTGCTGTACGGCCCACATTTACGGTAAAATCATAACTCATTGAGTGCTATAAGCCGTCATTTTCCCTGACACACAGTACGCAGCGGGAGAAAGAAGTGACATGTTACTTCTTCCCAGCGCTTACACCCTGGGGAAAATGAAAGTGAATGGTGTCGGCACAGAGCTTTTTAGAAGTACACTGGCCAACCGCCATACTTCTAAACCACCCCTGGTGTATAGCAGTGTGAACTCGGCCTAACAAAGAAAGTTACTTTGTTTACTTTAGAGCAGACAGTTTCAGAGCTCATAGATAATGTCAGCCTGACCAGGAAAATACATGATGCATAAATCTTAGGTTACGTCTGCATGGCAAGCATTTCCAGTCAGAATTCCATGTAGATACAGATTATGAAACCATCCCCATACACTTCAGTATTGAAATTTTTTTTTTTTTTCATTTTCTGTGGTTGGGATTCATAACCACTTTTTTTTTCCTCAAAACTTAGAACATATTCAATCTTTCGTACTTCACTCAAAAAACACAAAAAATGTACTATTGAGGTCAGTGTGATGGCATGAAAAATGATCAGAAAGCTTTGTGCTGATTTTAGCACTGATCTGCATCCAGAAAGCTCTATGATGCAAAAATGATTGGAAATCTGTCGAAAATCGGAGTTAAAATCCTTAGGTTCCTGTGTTTAAAAAAACAAAAACTGTTCAAATACTCGGATGACACCGTTTAAGATTTTTGATTCGGACAAGTATTTTGTCCTTTGTCATGTGAACATACCCTAAAACACCTTTTGACTCTGTGAAACAGCATGACATCACTTTCATAGATTTTCTTTTTCTTTTTTTCTTTTTCTTTTTTTTCTTTCCACAAACTCGCCATCAAATAATATACGCCTATACATTAGAGCAGGGGTCTGCAACGTCGGCTCTCCAGCTGTTGGGAAAGACGTCTCCCATCATGCCTACTGATATAGATAATAAAGATGCCTGATGGCAGTTGTAGTTTCCCAACAGCTGGGGAGCTGACCTTGCATTCCCCTGCATTAGAGAATTTGGCTTCTCTCCCTCTATCACATCCTGCTCTCAGAGTAGCATAGAATCACCAGACAAGTTCTTTAAAGGGGTTGTCTCATCTCAAAGTTTCATAGAATGCATGAATGAAATGATGCTGCTTTACTCTGTCACTTCCTGGTCAAACTGTCTGTAATTAGCATATGAGCTCAGTGTATTCAGGCTTCTCTGTTTATTAGTCTAGATTAAATAAATTGCCTTCTCTGAGGCCTGGAGAAGCTTCTGAGCTAATGTAAATAGTAATTACTGTCTTTTGCCTGAAAGATCAGATAACACACAAGCTTTCACACTGCCAGCCAGGACCTGTGTGATGACATCACTCCCTGCTATCAGATAGAACAAACTGCAGGGTAGAGCTATTACACAGGTCAGTCACTTGGGAAACTTGAGAGCACAGAAGGTGATAAAATCACTTGTAGCTCCTTAAAGGGAATGTCATCAAAAAATGACTTATTGTTTAACTCACATTTTTATGTTAAACACATTTTGTAGGAATCTTTGGTTGTTTTTTTTTAATTTTCCAGATCACTTTCAGTATTTTTTTTTTAAATAATTAAGTCCTGCAGTTTTCACGTTGGCCACTAAGCCTAATAATCTTCTGACACTTCCTGTTCTGTTTAGATAGCTTTTCAGCAGTGTCTGCTCATTATTAGTAAAAGTAGGGTCAGACTGAAAGGAGACGCCAATGTGTACAGATAACACAGGATCCACCAGTCACAAGAGGAGATGTCACAGCTCCCCCTCTCCCCTCACAGTGAAAACTCTCCTATAGACGTCTATGGACAGAATCTGTCTTAAGAATCCTATGGGCATGAAGCTGCTGTAAAGTATCTCTCTGACTGCTGATAAAGCAGTGCAAGCAAGAATGTCTTCCCACAATCATATATAGACGGCCGAATAGAGAGATCTACAATCGGGAAATAAAAACGACTGAGAGGAAAAGAATATGGATAAGGGGCTCAATTTAATAAGTAAAAAAAAATAATAAATTGGCGACATATTCCCTTTAACAAATAAAGATAAACACAATATATTTGGAAAACGTCTTCATTTAGTGTTCCCTACATTTTGAAAGCTAATCTTGGTAGCGAGACAACCCCTTTAAGTAGTTGGCATGCTTTCCATGATTTCATTGATGGCAAATTGCTGCACAAGGGACCGCTGTCTGCCGTGAAGTCTTTTCAGATGGGAAAAAAAATAAACCTGTCCTTCATTCAATGGAGACTTTTTTTTTTTTTTTTTCAGATTAAAATTGTATGATCTGTAAAAATTGTCTAACAGTGTGATATCATTGCTTGGCTGTGCGGTGCTCTTCAACCAGTAATCTTATAAAGGATGTTGGCTGAGGTAATCGGAGTGGAATGCCTTGTGATGCCTAGAGTTCTCAAGAGATGATACAGCTTGGATACCGTAGTAGTTGTGTTACTTACCAATACATGTGAAAACCAAGCATCCTAAAGTCCTTTTCTTCATGCATACAACGTATTGTTGACCTGCCAAAACATTGAAATTCCACTACCAATTTTGTTTCTTTGCCTTGCATACTTCAGGCCGGAGGACTTGCGGCGTGAGTTTGGTCGATACGGCCCCATAGTAGACGTTTACATTCCACTTGACTACTACAATCGTCGCCCCCGAGGATTTGCATATATTCAATATCCTTTATTTGACTGTTGATGTTCAGGAGCATGGACGTGCCTGCTTCTAACTGTATGTGTGTTTATTTCTCTGTCTCAGAAAATGTAAAGCAGTCCACAGTAGCTGGCAAGCACCCCAAGGTTTGAATGAGCCTGGTTAGATAGAGCCAAGCATAAAGCCCACAGACATCTTTGAAGTTGCAGCTTCAAGGACTAAAGAGGGAGGGTGGAAACAGATAAGAAAGCTGGAAGAGGGAATGCTCTTGCCAAGCCCTAAAGACACAGCCTGCAACAAGCTGAGGGTTCAAATTACCTACCTTTAAATCCAAAGCCAAGTTCGGTTTGGTTGATCCTTGCAAGCCCCAAAGAGTAAAGGTCAAGATCAAGTCAAACGAGGTAATCACAAAAGTTTCCTTTTGTATCCTACTTCTCAAAAATGTCTGATCGGTAAAGGATGTTTCAGGTTGTAACATGGTAGTTTTGGAAGTAGAGGCTAAAGCGCCAGTTGTGACCAGTTCATGGGGTTGGCTTCGCAGACAGGCTTTAACCTTTGTAGGGTAACAACCTCTCAGGTTTACGTCCTACTAAACTGGTTCAGTTATGTGGGTGGATAAAGAGCTGCTTTTTTTTTGCTACTCGATCTTTAAATATTTATCATATTTTAATCGTGCTACAGCAACATTTTGGAGCGTACCCTGGAGAAAGGAAAATGGACGCATTTTAGTGCACAAAGTGGGGATTACATAATATGTTCTACATTTTAAAGCTGATAATTGTGTATCAATGGCCAGGTGCACGGAAACTGCAGGGTTCCTTGATTTACTTTAAATGACATACCCACGCAGCAGAATGCCATGATATTTGACAGAGAAAGCAAAGAATTCCCATTCCATCTATGATCAGGTAAGTTTCTGACCTGTAAGAAGGCAACTGCAAATCCCAGAAAAGGAGCTGGATGGACGTTAAGAGCTTTTGAAGTAATGAAAGATTTATGGGGAGTAAATGTTCTGGCAATTTTTTTAATAACATGTAATATAATTGCCTGTAATTGTTAGGTCAAACACCTTTTGTAATTTAGTCTCAACCTTTTCAACCATGTGCCTTCTCCAGTTTCTCCATACATATCAAGCCACAGAATTGGTTCACAGTAAAATCCATCAGAGACGCCGTCCGATGGCTCGATCACCAGGCAATCCTGTGACTGCATAGAAGAAGGTAGCAGTGGCAGGATATCAAGCCGTCAAATGGGGTCTCTGACAGATTTTATTGTGAATGGTTAAAGGGGTTGTCTCACTACATTGATTCATGGTACCACAGTCCTGTTTTCTTGGTTTCATTTTGAATTCAGGGGCGTGTTTACAGGCTTCCACTAGGCTGCCGTAGAAGCCAGGTCTGTAGCTATAGCAACCAGTGTTGGCGGCCTATCAGGAGAGATTTAACAGGTCTGTAGCTACAGTAAACCAAGGAGCTGATGAAGCCCATACAAGCGGGGAAATCTCAGAATAGGTAGGATACTGTTAATGGAGACATATTGCAAAGTGACTTGTTTTTGCAAGATCTTTAGCATAAAAAGCAGCAATCCTTGTAGAGAGACAACCCCTTTAATGGTACCCAATTATGAAAGTGATCTTGACTGCGTTCACACTTTTTAATGGTGTGTGTATTTTCAGCAGTATTTTTGAGCCAAAACCAGGTGGGAGCGTACACAGAGAAAATATAATGAAAAGGCTTGCACTGCTGTGTTTTGGACCCATTCTTGGTTTTGGCTTAGAAATACTGCTGCCAAAAACAGTGTGTGAACCCTGTCTTGGAGTGTTATGTTAAAATTGGAAAGTTGCGCGAAAAAGATTTAAAATGGGGCTCTAGCCCAACGGCTTAGGTTATATTCACACCTTGCAGTCGCAAATCGTAGCCCATTTATGGGACTGATGACCTGGGCTAACATTCTAGGGATAGAAGTAAAGCTTTAATCATTGTATAACGTGAAAGGTTTATCCAGAATTGGGTAACAATTGCTGCTGTGGCATTGTTACTCAGCCCCATTCACTAACAATGAAACATATATTTAGGACCAGGTACAAACCATGTACAGGTGTGGCGCGGTCTTTGAAAGCGAAAGCAGTTTTTCATATATAACCTTTTTTGGCAGCTATTGAGGATTTTTTATTTTATTCAATTCTGTAACCTTTTTAAGATCTCCCCAACAAATGTTTGGGCGAGATGGCCGATGGATTTTGTTGCCTTTGTGTAAACTATGGCTAGCTTACAGGGTTGTTCCCGCAAAAGAATATCTGCTTCACCAGTACGGGCCGTGCATGAGAATGGGGAAGTTTGTGGCAGTCCTTGCTATTCACTTCTATAGGAGTTTCAAATATAGCAAATGTGCTATATTCGGAATTCCCTTGCCACCCTCTTCATTCTCATGCACGATTGGCTGCTAGCAGACTTGTGAAGTGCATGTTCCTATGTGGAAACACCCCCTTTATAAGAGAGGTTCCCATCTTGCACTTTGATAGGATATGCCATCAGTCTCGTAGAGCAGGTCCTAGAGATAGGTACGGATCCCATCTTGGAAACGGGCTCAGAACAGAGAGCCTGTCGCACTGGTGCATGACTCTCCAATCTGTTCTGTAGGAATTCAGAGTACATGTAAGAGGTGTGTTCGGCTATACACAAAACTCCCATAGAACAGAGTTGTGTGCCATCTAAGCTGACCCTTTCGGGAACCCATTCTTGAGATATGTGCGGGCCCCATAGGTGGGACCTGCACCTATCACACCTTGATGGCATATTGATACACCATGGTAGTGCAAAATGGGAACCAGGGCTGTGGAGTCTGTTCTAAAATTGACAGACTCCAAAAATATATACATTTGGTATACTTTAATGCACTATCTGCTGAATATTTTTTTCATAAGAATTTGGAAAAATATTTCCTATAAATGTTTGTTCCTGATCTAAGGATCTAGGCTTTTAGTTGAGATAAATGTGTGCTACACTTTATGTACCTGCTCAGTAGTGAAGCTGCTCCATTACAGATCAGCGGAAAAAGGCACTGGGAAGGCATGCCTGCACTCCTCTCAGAAACAGGGCTGTGCAGTCGAAAGGAAAAAATCCAGATTGTCGCAAGTCAACAAGGAAATGTTGAAGTCTAACTCATGGGTTTATCTAGTGAAATATTAGCTGTAAATGGTTGTTTTATCAAACAGTATTTTATATGGTGCCATGTACAGTATACCTGAAAGCCTCCTTAACAGCCAGCCAGGTTTGAAGATGTTCGTGATGCTGAAGATGCACTTTACAATCTCAACAGAAAGTGGGTTTGTGGCCGGCAGATTGAAATACAGTTTGCTCAAGGTGACCGTAAAAGTAAGTACTTGTGCTTTACTGGTTTATTACCAGCATTGCGGTGTTCCTTAAAAGAAAGTTATTTCTCAACTTTGTAACACTTCTGCTATCCCTGTGGAAGAGGAGATCTACATTTGACAACCCACTGGCACTTTTTCAATTTTTTTTTTTTTTTTATGTTAAGGTTTACTTTTTACTATAATTCAGTGCTGCTGCTACTCGGTTAAAAAACATGCTCTCCTTTGTCCTCGGCTCTGTTCCACCACCACTGCCAATCTTCTCTTGAAACTTAAAAAATTTAGCACTTTTTTTTTTTTTTTTTTTTTTAAATAACCTGTTTGCTGAAACATGTTCAAGTTATAGTTACAGAATGGATGTAAGGCCCAGACTTTCCGCTTTCATTTGAGGGTATCCAGTGTTGGGCAACAGATCGCTAGAGCAGTCAATTGCCACTGTCTGATGTCCCCGTAAGTGGGTAACAGAAGACTCGGGGAGAGCCCCAATAGCCACATTGCTGGAACAGAGATGAGAACAAAGGTGTGGGTATGTGGCTTTATTATTTTATAACTGCAGCGATTTATTCTGAAAGGTAGACCTGAACGTCACA
Organism: Phyllomedusa bahiana; assembly: GCA_025379985.1. NCBI lineage: Eukaryota > Metazoa > Chordata > Amphibia > Anura > Hylidae > Phyllomedusa > Phyllomedusa bahiana. The sequence goes on along the minus strand of JAODAL010019775.1, from coordinate 22,600 downwards.
TTCAAAGAAAAAAATGGTAGGAAGAGCTAGACAGTTAAGAATATTGAGTTCTTCTTGCTGATAGTGAAGCGATATTTCCTTCACAGCAAGTGCTGCTGGGAAGGCCAATTACTGTAAAGCAAGCAATTTTCAAAAATGCATGTTAGATATGTACAGTTTGCCTAATACTGGCCTTTCTTGCGCCTTTAACTTGCTCTCATCTCTTTGGTTACTGACCCACCACTGTGTGCTGCAAGCTGTTCCAGTAGCAGTATCGTGGATTTGTGCATACAGGCAGGCAGTGCACTGAATTCATGGCAGTGCTGCTTGTGCTAACAATTGTTTTTGAAAATTGTGTATTTTCTAGTAATTGGCCCTCCCAGCAGCACTTGCTGTGATGAATACTTTAAGAACCTTTTACACTAGTTTCACTGGCCAAATGAATGTTTATCTGAACGTTTGATTGCCCTGTGCAAAAGGTCCTGCAGTTTGCCAACATGCATGCAAATGTTCGATGGCTAATTGTATCTTTTATGCACGGGTAAGTTTGTCAGCAGCACGTAAAGAGGGGATGTGTTGCTGATTAGTGAACAGTTGCACAAAGAATAGTTGGCAAGTTATGAGAGATCTTTAGTTCAGCCGTTCAGTCATACCCTGTCTAGCCCCCTTACTGAGAACTTGGTAGTATGAAATATCCTTAAAAAGAGCACTGATGAGCTTGCAATTGTCTTGTGTAAAAGGGAATTTAGACTTAGTGGGATGTTTGGTCCACACCTTACTCTGATGTGGACCAAAGCGTGCATGTGTTCTGAGTGTGAAGAGGGACGTAAGCTAATGCAGGAATCCTCCGCCAACAGTGATCTCCCCAATAACTAAATGATCAAACATCAGTCAGTTGAAATTCAGCTTGCTGATTCTTCTCTCCCCTGATCGTGATGGGCCAGTTGGGATGTTCCTGTACACATTAAATTATCACCCAGTCCCACTAAAATTGGCCAAATGCACTTGCCATTAACCTGATGTGCATTGACAGGCAAACTGATCTATTTCTGCTCCTAAGCCATAGGACACTGGTATTTTAGGGCTATCTCCTCTTTAAAAATCTAAATAAGAATTAACTACCAAATATTAATGTCTCAATTCTAGCTCCTGGGCAAATGAAAACCAAGGAACGACATGCCTCTTCTCCAGTAGATCGCAGAAGATCAAGAAGCCGCAGCAGACGAAGAACACGCAGCCGAAGCTGCTCTTGGGACCGTGGCAGGAGAAGGTAGTACATCTGGACCATTTATAGTGCCTTTTTGGATTGTAGAGGAGACATCCGGAGTAGTTGTAATAATGTAACAGTAAGGGGATGTTCACACGCCATTTTCTAGGCCGCTTTTTACGCACTGAAAAAAAGTCCCAAAATCAGCCTGACAAGTTTCAAATCCTTCCTCGTTAAATACCATGTAAAATATGCTGTGCATCCACATGAAGCGTATTTCACAAGGGTAATTGTGAGCCATTTTTTGGATTCAATTACGGCCGTAAAAATAAGTGACATGTCCATTCTTGGTCAACAGTTGGAATAGGATTTTTCAAAATACGCTTCAAAACACACCTCTAATCAGGTGGGGGGTGTTTTAAAGCCGATTTGGAAGCTGATTTTGAAGTGTGAACATTCCCGAAGATGGTGGTTATGCTGCCTGCAGGAATCTTGTCTATGGTTGCCTTGATATAGCCAATATGTTTTGCCAATGAGTTATGTGTAGCGCCTGATGTTGGCTAATAACAGATTACTGTCTGGTAGTGGATAGATGGATTAAATTAATTTTAAAGAAAACCTGTAAGGTGGTTAATGGTAACCTAGAGCAGTATATGAGGAAGCGCAGCTTACCTAATCTCTGTGATATACACACGTGGACAATTTTTGGTAACCTTGCGCTAAAGAAAGGGGAAAAAAAACACAATAACCAATTAAATAACTTCAAACGGTCTAAAGCAATGGCTAACTTAAGTTTACTTAAATTCAGGTGATGAAAATCACATTGCCTTTGAATTATAGTAAAGCAGTAAAAAAATAAATTAAACTGGCCTGAGCAAAGAATGATGGTAGTCCGAAAAAAAAAAAAAATGACCTAGACTTGTTAAACTACACTATGTCCTGTAATTAGCAACTTGTCTTCCAACTTATATTCAGTCTGCCTATTTAAGAGGTGAAAAAATAGTCGCTGTGCTGTTTGTTATCATGGTGTGTACAACACTGAACATGGACCAAAGAAAACTAAGGAGACGGTCATATCAAGAAGTTAGAAAGTAAATAAATAAGTGTTAAAGGCAGTAAGACCATCTTCAAACAGCTTGATGTTCCGGTGTCTACAGTTGCACTTGTTCAGAAGTTTAAGGTTCGGAGTAAAAAAGCACAGATAAGTGAAAGTACTGCTTATCCTGCAGTTATGCTGTAACTGGCAGTTTGCTTGTACACACACTGATACAGGGAAAGCTGTCAAAGACTGTATGTGGGTGGTTATACGAAACTTCCACTGTCTCTTAAGGAGTCCTGTTAGTATTTTCTCTGCTTCACACAGAAATTCTGCTACAAATCATATGAACCTATATATCACAGAGCTCTGCTGCTCTCCCTCAATCACATCCTGCTCTCAGATAGGGTAGCATAAACAACCTGACAGGTACTCCTAAAATTTTACTCAAACAGTTTTACTCCTCTTCATATTTTTGGAGAGGGACAACACATTGGTTATAGTGATGGCTTTCTGATGTAAATGCCAAGCAGTGTACTTGACATTCCTGATATAATTAAATGTAAATTGTTTAAGATATATGTAAAAAAAAAAAAAAAAAAAAAAAAGTTGCCTTTTTATATAATTTTTTCATTTTTTTTTTTTTTTTTTTTTTTTTTTTTTTTCCCCCCCCTTAGGTCAAGACACAGAAGACATTCATATAGTCATTCAAAATCTCATTCAAAAAGTCCACAGAGGCATTCACGATCACCCCCGAGACACTCTTTCTCAAGAGGACGATCTAGATCAGTGGAAAAATCGCCATCTGGTTCACCACATAAGCAATCTATGCCAAAGCCCCGATCTGGTCAAAGGCGCTCTGGTTCTGCGAGATCCCGCTCGAAGTCTCCTCGTCAAAGACACTCCAATTCTACTTCCCAAAGAGAAGTGGCCCGAAATTCTCACTCACGTTCGAGGTCTAGATCCCGTGGTTTTAGGGGTAAAAATAGTCGGCAGTCAGGTTCAGATGAAGACTAGCCTGCTATTATCCAGTTACCAAGACAAAGTAACAATCAGATTTGTTCAACTAGAATTTTTTTTTTTTTTTTTTTTTTTTTAAGTTCCTTGACTGTTTTGAGGCTTTTCTCATACCACGTAGGCTTCCTGGGAAGAGAAAATGAAAATCATCCCAATTGTGTATATACAAACAAGTACAATTCGTTTAGCAAGTGTGTAGGGGGCAATTCTGTTTTTCCTGAACAAACATCAGTATTCTGTTAGCCTCCTAGTGTGTGTTTTTGTTTTGTTAGTATTTGAATAACTTTTTTATATCTTCATGTATAGAGTGCTGCGTTTCCGAGGCCAAGGGTAGGACAGCATTTACTTTGAGTTAATTGCTATTAAAATGACCTTTTACATAATTTTGTAATTACCCATTTTGATATACTAAGTTCTATTAAAGTAACCTTTTAATCTTTTCATCTTTAAATGTTTTCGTATTGTGAGGTAAATTTATTCAGTACATCTAAACTGAATGTGTTTTCTTTACCTGGCATGGCTGGCATGTTCTACACCGGCCATCCCTCTGCCTGTTATTTTTGTTTGGCATAAAACATTGTAACTTTCTCTCTTCTGTGAACTTTAGTATGATTTTTTTAATTTTGTGCTTTTGCTTGGAAATGGCTTTGTTGGAAATAGTTACATATTTTTGTCAAGTAGTTTTAATAAATAGAAATGGCACAACCTTTTTTTTTTTTTTTTACTTTGAAGACTGACTTTTTTTTTTCTAAATCGTAGGATGTTTGGATATGGGGAAAATTCATTAAGACAGGGTTTTAATACACCGGGTTAATGAAAAGCATGCAGGAGTAAGATGCACCAAATGTTTTAAGAAGTGTACACCCCTTTTAGCAATCTTGAAAGGCACATTTTTCAGCTACAAATTCCTCTACTTTCTAGCATAAATTATAGTTGATGTTGGGCCATGGGAAGCCATGCCCCTCCTGTTAAGCCTTATCTGCTTTTAGGAAGAATGATGAGAACAGCAAAAAAAAACTGCTAAAAAAGGACAATTATCTTGCAGCGATTTGCAAACAAAAATTCTTCAGTGTATTATAAAACTATAACGTAATTCCCCTACAGTTTTTAGTCAAAACTAATCAAAGGGGCAGGTGCAGAGCACGGCTATTGTGTGATTTTTTTTTTATAAAAAACAAGATATTGATACATGTTATGTATTTAACTTCTGACTAGATTCTTTTTTTTTCTGTATATGATTATGGGGGCAGCCATCTTGCCTACGCTACTTTTCAACATCATTTTATGAGATTCTTTACTGTAGCTACAAGCAGGGCTGTGGAGTCGGCAAGCCGAAGCCCCGACTCAGACTCCTCAATTTCCCAAACCTCCGACTCCTGACTCCCTCATACACGGCGCATGTTTAAGTGATAACTTTACTGTAGTAAAGTGGTAACATCCGGCTGTTTATCACCGTATGATACAATAATCAAGCTATTTAGTAGAACAGACACTGACAAGCAAAATGCTAACAATGTTTTGATCTTTTGAACACTTGTGGGTAGAGTTGAACAAAATGCTGTATTTGTATCCAAATCCGGTCTGCACCAACAATGGGAATGTGTAGAAGAGACCTGGGATCAGATTTTGGTCAAGACCTGCTTGAATCTGATCCAGAGCCCAGAAGGATTCAGGCTGTTTTAAAAACCAAAAGGTGGATTTCTCAAATACTAACAAAATAATAAAAATTAACATTTTGATTTTTAGGAGCAAAACAATAACAATGAAGTTATAGGAAAGAATCTGCCGAACTAAGCAGATGCTAAATACTTTCAAGTCAAAATTTATGTATAAGATAGGTAAGATGACTGTATATAACATTACAGTAGCCTCATGTGCAAAGCTGTAGTGGATGGTGAGATATGGAGCCTGAAAGTCACAAGTTCAAAACATTGTTACCACTTTGCTTGTCAGTGTTAAATATATTTATTGGATATGACTTTAGAACAAAACAAAATTTTAAATATGTAAAACACTGCAGGAAATTTCGTGGAGTTTCTGAATTTGTTCTGAGAAATAGTATTGCCTCCACCAGATCCTATACATGACCTCACATCTGATCTCATGATTTCCAGGCTACAGAACGGCCTCTCTACACTAACTTGGGTGGGGGGCAAAGCGGTGACCACAGGGGCAAAATCTCTAACAATGTCAGGGTATAAAGGAATTGTCACAGTCAGGTCTGATGAATGGTTGATCGTCTACTTCTTTGAAAGCAGGTGAAAAATGTTGCTGAAACCTGTTTGCCCTGGGAGCGGAATCTTTTCTCCTGGGGCAGCGCTTTGCCTGCTCCATGTCATCAATTACACTCCTCATGTGATGAGGCTGAAGATATGGGAGCAGCAGCACTGGCCGGACCCAATTCCTCTTGCTCTTTGCACTGCATCGAACTAACTGGACCAACTTATTATATTTTGGGAGTCGGAGTTGGTCCATTTTATGACGACTCCAACTCCGTTGACTTCTATAGGAGAGTTTTCTAGGCATGATGTGTGACCTGGGAAGAAGTCACTGTTCAGAGAGGGGGAGCTGTGAATAGTGTATCCATCTATGCACATTGGTTTCATCGCCTTTCGTTGTAACATTGCCTGTGCTGATAATGAAGACACTGCAGCTGCTAGCGCTCTGCAATTGGAAATTTGAGGGGGGGCACACTTCTTGCATAACCTTGTAGATCCCATAGTAGCTTTGACTGTTTCTTTTGATTAGTTAAATGGCCAGGATTGCAGTCATCTCCGATCCAGGCTACTGAAAGGCAGGTGCTGGCTGTAACTAAACTCTGCACCTGCAGTGTGTTAAGCAGGGTTAGCTTATGAGCCTACTGTAAACCTCCTTTCTAGCATAAGCATATAGTTACATTTACAGCTTTAGGAAGTGGTAAAATTTCTAGTTTGAGAGATCTTCTGAAGGAAAAGGGACTTTATGGCCAATTGGCCACTGCCAAATCTGCTTTTTGAGAAGGTTCCCTGTTTCTGAAATGGGCAAAATCTTGCATATTGATAAAGTGTGGCAAGTCTGTTAACTTATGTATTTTGCTTCTAGGGATCACTTCACTTACAATTAGATATAAATTAAGTCTAACAGTGGCTGAGGACTTAATGTGCCGCTGGCTGGCCTTACCCTGGATAGGCATAACTGGCTACCTGGTCTTCACTGAGCCTCTGATGGTGTTCCTTTAAGTAGGTGTAGAAGAATAACCGTAGTGGCAACCAATTAAACATCACTGATTAGTCAAATTTCAAAACCATAAAAGGGAAAATCTTAAAATATAACCTTTATTAAGTATCCTTTATGAATAGGGTAAAAACTGCTCATACATCATGCATGAACCCTATACCCATAGAGAATGAAGTCACTGACCTCAGAATAGACCAACAATGAATGGTTACACAGAAGTAGGACGGCTGTGCCTAGTGACTCCTAAGGACTAAAGAATCTATGCCATCCCTAACCTACAAACATGGGGTGTTTTGCACCAATAAGGGCACCCTCATGCGGAACCTCACCCTTTAAATATGTCCTAATATACCACCACATGGATGTAGCAACATTTTTCTATCACTCCCAGGTAGTAAAATGATCTCGGGGGACAAATTAGGGAGACAAGAGGGGGTAGGGAAAATAATAGTCACATATTTTAAAAATGCCTAAAATCCAAACAACCAGCTATGCTGATATAACATGAAAAAGGGTGAAAATAGGTATCTGTCTACTTAGTACCACTGACCCATGAAGGACATGCACCATATAAAGCAGTCTATTAATCAAAAATTAAAAGTTTAATTACCTACTTTTAGAAGGCTTCTTCACAAGACTGCAGATAGCCAAAGGGGCCAGAAGTCTCTTACCACGATCAGAGTATAGTACTTGGTGCATAAAAGTGTCAAGAAGAAGGGCTTCTTAAATGTATGTCCGGACTCCTCATGGGTCAGTCGGCCAGTATTGCGGTGAGCAGGCAGTGTAGCACCGGCAAGAGGCCTCTTCTCGTTTCTTGATGGTGCTACACTGTCTGCATCTGGTTACCCTCCTGCTCTCCCCACAGGACCGACAGCAGCTTGAGAACAGTGTGTTATCCCTAACAAACAAAGATTAATTACTTTTGAGCGGTTACTTTAAGCGCGGTAATTTCTGCATTATAGATTTAAGCTCCTGCAGTTAGAAGAGCTGGGAATATGGAGTTGATATGCTGATCACTGCTATAGAACTACCCAAAGCATAACCAGGAAGAGTGAGTCTGAAGATGCATGTGGCTCTGCGAAACAGCATGGTGAGTGTCTCTCTATCTACTGTATCTATCTCACTCTCACTCACTCCCCTAAATAAAATATATAGATAACTATATCTAAATAACTCGACAATGATTGGTCAGGAAGTATCCTTAGTGACCAGACGCATCTGTCTCCCGGACCGCAGTGCACATGCGCACTACGCACTGAGACAGATACTGGAACAAGCCCAGTATAGTGTACAGCGTTATAAGAAGATCGTAGCTTGTACAAAGGAAAGGGAGCCAAGTTATGCCGGGATAAGTGATATTGGGAGGCTCACACAGCGATCCATCCCACAGGAGAGAGGGCCGCAGAGGTATTACGACTTTAGGCAGTAATCGGTCCATGAAGTGGATCGACCCACCACAAGTCATTAACGGTTACAGAAAACCAGATCAAGAGAGTTCCCATCCTTGTGGGTGGGAGAGTCCGTAAACTGAGATAGGCCGAGGGACGAGGTTATGTTAAGCAGACAAGAGGCAGAAGGAGACATGGGGATGTTGAAATCACCCATGATGAGTTTGGGTATTTCAGTCGAGAGGAAAGGAGGAAGCCAGGCAGCAAAATGATGTAGAAACTGGCGGGGAGAGCCGGGGGGGGGTCTGTACACAACCGCGACTTGGAGGGAAAATGGCTGAAAGAGTCTGAGGGTGTGGACCTCAAAGGAGGGGAAAGTGCGGGAGGGATGACCTGGTAAGTGCAGTGTGGAGAAAGGAGTATGCCAACTCCTCCACCCGGCCTGTTCTCAGGTCTGGGGGTGTGGGTGAAGTGTAGCCCACCATAGATGAGAGCAGCAAGGGAAGCATGTCAGATTGCTGGAGCATGTTTCAGTGAGAGCGAGTAGATTGAGGGAGTGAGAGAGGAACAGGTCATGGACAGCAGTGAGTTTGTTACAGACGGATCGGGCGTTCACAGAGCACATTTGAAAGGGACTGGCTGGAAAAGACGTACAGTGAATAGCAAGCAGGTTAGCAGGGTTTCTATGGCGGGAGGAGGTGGGGTGAGCAGTAAAGGAGGGTGGGCCGGAGTTAGGAGAGCTGTCACCTGCAGCGAGAAGCAGGAGAAAGAAAAGATGCAGCGTTTGAGCGGCACTATGTGAGCAGGTGGTTTGTGGTGTTTGAAAAGGGAATGGAGTGTGTGGGATGTATACATGGGTGAGGGAAGGAGAGAGGCGCCAATATGGATAGGATTCTCAGGGGGCATAACTGGGTGGTAAGCCAGGAGGTAGATGGCTGCCAAATAGACAGCAATAATAAGCACGGTGAACAAAGGTGGTAAAAAAAGACTAGATACAGTACTCACAAAAAGGCGCACCTCCTAGCCCCCTTTGGCCCACTTTCGGTTTAATTTCGGTTTTATTTCATCTACTCAATCACTCACTTTCATATCTGTTTCACTTCCAGATATGGTTCACTTCTCTACCTGGCTATCCTGTCCCATTGGTCAATACTGACCCAAGCTAACACATTTATACCATACTATGTGAAGTTCATTGATATAAATCAGTGGGCCCAGCTGCCAGCAATGGGTGGAGTTAAAAATAAGCCAGCAGACAAGAAGATACTACAAGGGCAGAATGTGGGGTCGCTAGCAATACAAATAAACATTGGATGATTAATCAATACAGAGATTGGGTGAAATCTAGGCATTCACATGCCAGAACATAGCACAATGAATAACATAGACAGCAGAGACAATGATGGGGGGTGTAGTCCACTATTCACAATTCACATACCATAGATTAATATATATATATATATATATATATATATATATATATATATATATATATATATATATATAGAACAAACAAAAGAAATCTGTCGGTGCCAAGTGCACTTTTCAAAAAGGGAAATTTCGGGAGATAACGCTAAATTTAAAAATAATTTTATTAGAGAGTACAATGTATAGCACTCTCCTATATGAAAACGGAAGAACCCAACTACGTGTTTCGCGCCTGCATCAGCGCTTCATCAACAACAATAGCAAATAAAACATTTAAATAGAAAAACTTCAGCCAATGAGAAACAAGCCCAGTTAACAGGCTGAGAAAAAGACCAATCACATCTAGTAAAATGTAAGCATTAACACAATCACTAAAAACATGTCAAAATAACCATATGATCAAATAAGAAAAGACATATAATGTACAGGATTACAAACTTATTTTTAAAATGATATACATGCAGACCAATACCTGTCCCACTATTATATTATTATCGGTTCAGTAATTTCATTAAGACCTTCGGGATGTACCGTTTTCATTCGGTACATCCAATATATCTCTTTCCATTGCAGAACTTGAAATTTATTAGAATAATTCTCGGGGATCTGCTCGATCGGAATTATACTAATTACAGAAAAATTTCCATTATGCATTTCTTGCAAATGACGAGCGACACCCTGCCTCAAATCCTTTTTTTTTTGGAGCTAGCTCTATGCCCGTTAAGTCTGATATGTAATGGACATTTTGGTTCGTCCTATGTATTGAAGCCCGCATATGCATTGGATGAAATAAATCACAAAGTGACTGGTACAGTTTAAAAAACTCTGAATAAAAAACTTTTCTTTTGTAGTGTTTGAACTGAATTCTTTAGTTTCAACAATGCATCGACAACAGAGACATCCTGCCAGCTTGCATGGAAAACTACCTCTATGGACAGCATCAGTGGTAATTTTTTCACTTTGATTTTTTAATCTACTCGGTGCTATCAGGCTTTTCAAGTTGGGGGCTCTTCTAAAAATAATACTTGGATTGTCAGGAATCAGGGGACCTAAATATGAATCTCTTTTTAACAGGTACCAGTGTTTCCGTATTATTTCTTTGATCTTTACATGAGTAGTGTTATAACTAGAGATGGGCAAAATGATTCTAACGAAGTGGACTTTGTTTAGAATTTCAGGAAAACTTCGGTTCTGAACGAAGTTGAAGTTTGGGGTACTTCGTGTGAACGAAGTGTGCTTTTCATTGATAAAATGGCTGCGAGCACATGGCGTTACTTTGGGGCAAAGAACTCTGGGAGGAAGAAGGGCATAGCCTGCTGACATGTGCAGAGATGAAGCCAATCAGAGACAGCGGGATTCCTTGTGATGTCACCACACTTTAAGTCCGGGCGCGACGCTGGGAGCTCATACTGCTCTCACTGTACTGAGTAGGGAAGGTGCTGCTGCGGCTGCTTGTGATAGGTGATACTAAGAACTCATTTTTATACACGATTTTTGGGGGGTGTCACAGCTTGTTCGAGACGTGCTTCTCTTACGTTCTAATTTGATTTTGTGGGGTATTGGAACTGAAGTCCAGTGTGCGTCCCGTGCAGCTGCATATTCATTTTAATACTATCTGCTCACAGCACATGGAATATCCAAGGGCTATCTAAGCCTGTTCCTGTTGTATTCATTTAAGAGACAGCATTTTTACAAACCAAAAACCACTTCATTTTTGGTTGCTCATTTCTTTTGCGCAATTTACATCCAGGGGTTAATTAAGTTTTTGTTCTGCTGTTGTGGTGAAAAAGACACCGTCTTTTCACCGCCAAAAATACATTTTTTCCTGTAGCATAATGCTTAACCGTAGGTTATTTACAAGTGTTTCTGTTGTTGTGTACCGTCAATTACACGCCATTTTAACTCTCTACAGAGCTGGTAATTTTTGGTTGCTCAATCTTTTGCGCAATTTACATCCAGGGGTTAAATTAAGTGTTGTTCTGCTTTTGTGGTCACTAAAAGAAACGTTCTTTTTCTCCGCCAAAAAAAGACATTTTTCCTGTAGCATAATTCATAACCGAAGGTTAATTACAAGTGTTTCTGTTGTTCTGTACCATAAAATACAGCCATTTTAAAACGCTACCAAAAGCTGGTAATTGTTGGCGCAATATTTCTTTTTCGCAATTTACATCCAGGGTTAATTAAGCGTTGTTCTGCTGTTGTGGTCACAAAAGAACGTTCTTTTTCACCCCCAAAAAGACATTTTGCCTGTAGCATAATTCATAACGAAGGTTAATTAAGCCTGTTTGTGCTTTTATATTCAGTTAAATACACAGTGTTTTTTAAACGGCACATACAAGTAATTTTTGCTGGCCATTTGTGAAGCGCAATTATATCCAAGGGTTACCCAAGGTGTTACTGGGTTCATTTTGGAGTCAAATACAGGGTGTGTATTTATTACATGAAAGATATCTTCATCAAACAGTGTCTGTACATTTTAGAACAAAAAAATATGTCAGACAGGAGGTGGCAGGCTCTTCAGCTGCGAGTGGCAGTGGCACAAACATTCTTGGGAGCAGGCCCAGGTCGCAGAAACAGCAAGGGGACGTCGCAGCAGGGGGTCACTCGGTGAGGCCACAACTGCGCTTTCATCTAGCGGCCTTTGTGCGGGACCAGAACCCAAGGGTTCTTGATTGGGTTTGGGACTAGGTCATCCACTTCTCCCGGGAATGAACATCTGACAACCCCCAGCCAAGAGTCGGTGGGGAACGTCGACACAACCTTAGTTGGCATGGCCCGGGGAGGGGTCAGGGCCCTCACTGTCCTAAACCCCGCCTCTGTCCACCTGGTTCCCTCAGCCAGAGATTACTATGTGGTCTGGGATCAGCACCACTATATAGCAAGGATGAACCAATTTGAGGAGGGCAGTCAGAAAGCTACTTGGCAGCGAAGAAATGGGGCCAATTCCCCTGCTTCTTGCAGTAGGCGGCAAGTATATGTGGGAAATTTGGCATGGGAGGTCATGTTGTGAGGGGGTCGGCCTCTGCATACCAAGACCCGGTGATGAGGACAGCAGTGACGATGAAACACAAAATCGATGATGATGTAGCCGACCGCACTTGGGAGCCGGGTGAAAGAAAGGGGTTCATCAAAAGTCAGGAGAAGAGGGCGTCAGCTTGCGCGCGTCAGGCAGCGGCGCAGCCAGCAAGTGGGTTGTGTGGCCATGAGTCAGTTGGGTAGCAGCAGTTTTGAGTTTGGGAGCCAAGCGGCCACGAAAGGGAGAAAAACCTGCTTCGCGGTCCAAGGGAAAGTAGCGGCACAGGGGCTCAGCGAGGCAGCGGTGGTGTAGTCACTCAGTGCGGAGCGTTGGCGGTAAAATCAGATACTCGGCGGTGTGGCAGTTCTTTGCTAAGACACGGAGGGAGCGAATATGGGTATATGTAGAATTTTGTGGGCAAGAAAGTGAAGCGTGGCCAGGGAGCTAACGTTGGCACCATGGCCCCACGGTCAAACACATGCATGTCACCATCCGATGGCCTGGGAGAAACGTGGCTCAGATGTGGTGGTCCATCCTGCCGCTGCAGCGGCCAGTGGCCTGCATGCCATTGCAGCCAGTCAAGGCTCCACCACCTCTGCAGAAGGGAGCTGTTTCTCTTTGCGATCATCTCCCAGTCCAGATGCTCCTGCTCTCGCTACTCATGGCGCCAGCAGTCGTTCAGCGAGGCGATTGCAAAGAGACAACAGTAGGCGTCCAACCATCCTAAGGTGCAGAAGCTGACCGTGCTCTTGTCCAAGTTGTTGGTACTGCAGTCCCCTCCCTTTCCAAATGGTGGACTCTGCACCGTTCAGAGAACTAATGGCTTGTGCCGAGATGGAGAGTTCCAAGCCGTAATTTATTTTCCAAAAAGGCATTACCAGCACTTCATAAATATGTAGAACAGAAGGTGGGCCAGTCCTTGAGCTTATCGGTTTGTTCCAAGGTGCACGGCAGCGCGGACGTCTGGAGCTGTAACTACGGTCAGGGCCAGTACATGTCTTTTACGGTCCACTGGGTAAATGTGCTTCCTGCCCAGGCACACCAACAACTTGGACAGGAGGACACCGCTTTTCTCCACCACGTTGTCAAACTGCGGCTCCTGCGCCAGTGTCCGCCTCCTCCTCCTCCACCACTACCATCATCTCAGCCTCACAAGTACTGCTCCATCATACCATGTGTAGGGCACAGCGGTGTCACGCAGTTCTACACCTGGCTTGCCTCGGCAAACGAAGTCACACAGGGGAGGAACTGCTCCGCTTCATGCAGCAAGAAATCGATGTGTGGCTTTCTTCGCGCCAACTACAAATCGGAACCAAAGATCTGCTGGACTACTAGGCAGCCAAACTGGATGTGTGTCCGCAACTTGCCGAGTTTGCAGTGGAGAAGCTGTCCTGTCCGGCCAATAGTGTGGCATCAGAGCGGGTGTTCAGTGCGGCGGGGGCCATCGTTACCCCAAGGAGAACTCGCTTGTCCACGGGAAATGTGGAACGACTGACCTTTGTCAAGATGAATCAGGCGTGGATCGGCCAGGATTTCCACACACCAATGCCTTAGGCGTCAGATTACATCAGCCATGACGCCTCACCCAAACTGTGAGAAATGAGTCTGGGTTCAAACTACCTGCCTCAGCCACTATTCTGATGCCGCCACCCGCCTGATGCCACACATCTGCTGACAGTTTCTCCATCTGCCTACCACCATCTTTACCAGGGACTGGTATTGCCACCCACCTCAACACTCTGTCATTGTGCCACTCTATGACCTCATGCTGCTGCTGCTGTTGCCGTGACATCCACACTGTGTCATTGTGCCACTCTCTGACCTCATGCTGTTGCCGCCGTGACCTCCACACTGTGTCATTGTGCCACTCTGTGGCCTACTACTGTTTTCGCCACCTCCAGAATTTGTCATTGTGCCACTGTCTGACCTCATGCTCCTGCCGTGGCCTCCACACTGAGTCATTGTGCCACTCTGTGGCCTACTCCTGTTTTTTATATTTGACTTGGACCTCTTCACAATTTATCACCGCTTGTGCTTGAGTGAGATAATATGGGCGCCTTCACTTCACCCTTCTTACATGCAATATTAAATGGATAAATCACTCTTAAATACTTTCCAATATATGCAAACATTTATTGTGCCACTTCATTGGCAAAAACAACGCATAAAAATACTGTATGAAACCTTAAAAAGTCATTTTAGTGCACTTGCGGTTTTAGTGATCTCCTGGCAAGGAGTATCCTTCAGAGTAATGTTCATATGGCGCTTTGCAGCATGATCGTTCTGAGACCTGTGTGCTCGTCAGCTATCACAGGTGTGTGCCGCTCCGCGACGTTTCGGGGCTCCGCCCCTTCCTCAGGCATACCCCCTCGTTCACCTATCTGCTACTTATACTGTTAATGTAAGTACAATTAATATTTAAAAACAAATGTTAATTATTTACAGGTAAACATACAAGAACAATCAATTAAAAACATTGAAATTGCATTCTTCCTTTATCCCTCGAGGGGTTAATGTATCCAGAGAATGTATCCAGAAAACCTCTCTCTGCAATAGATGCCGTCTAGTCTGGTTTTCATCCATACCCTCTACTGCTCAATAATCTGCCATTTTAGTTCGCTTACATTATGTCCATTTCGGCAAAATGTCTTGCCAGCGATGTTTCCCAAATCGTTTTTTTTCTGATCGATCACCTACTTTTTGTAATGAGCTGCTTTCTCCAGTTTTAAACACCTGATGTTAGACTTATGTTCATTAAGCCTTGTCTTATCTTACGTGTAATCTGTCCTATATATGCTTTCCCACAGGGCATTTCTAGCATATATACCACATTGCTGGTATCACATGTGTAGTATCCTTTCACTTGTATCTTATTGCCTTTGCTGGGATGTACAATCTCTGATCCTTTTATTACTGCTGAACAGTGCTGGCATGACAGACAAGGAAACGTCCCAGTCTGTTTAATGTCCAATCTCTTTATCCTGCTTGCTTTGGATTTTACCACATCTGCTCTAATTAATTCATTTCCCAATGTTTTTCCTTTTTTATAAACAAACCTTGGAAACTAGAGGAAAAATTTCCCATATTTTTCGTCTTTCTGTAAGATTTTCTACCACTTTCTGACTACATTTGCTATCATACTAGAATGGCTGCCGTAAGAGTGTTATAAATAACAAATCCTCTTCTTTTATTTTGTTGTTGTTTAACTTCTCTTAATTTTCGTGCATCCATTCGGCTACTTCCCTCCCTGTTTTTTCTAACCCTTTCCTCCCTGTACCCCTTCTCACAAAAATTTGTTGATCATATCTTCCATATTTTTTAAATAATCCTCTTTCGTTGTACAGATACGCCGTATGCGGATGAACTGGCTTTTCGGGATCCCTTTAAAAACTGTTGGGCAGTGAAAGCTGTCCCTGCGTAATAAGTTATTTTTATCTGTATCCTTCCTATACAGCGTCGAGGCTAACTGCTCTCCTTGTTTATATATCTCTATATCTAGGTATTGTATTTTTTGAAGTATCTTATTTATAGTGAACTGATAGAGAGGTGGCATCATTCAAGTAAAGGGAAGAAGGTATTAAGCTGGCTCTCCGTTCCTTTCCAAATCATGAAAAACATGTCCACATACCGCAGGCCAACCGCGATATGTGAACGATGTTCAGAAGAGGGGATAAATTTGTCCTCAAAAGTGGACATATAGATATTAGCAAGACTCGGGGCTGCAGGCGAGCCCATCGAAGTCCCTTGTTTTTGCAAAAAATATTCACTACCAAATCGAAAATCATTTTTACTTAATATGAACTCAAGCATTTCCGTTAGGAGTTGGAGTTGTCGATTAGAGATATTGTGATCTTGTGCAAGTTTGTCCCTTGCTGCTTCTATTCTCTTGATACATTTGAACATTTGGTTAAAACTGAGGTTATGGATAAGTGGGATAGTGTCAAAAAAAGATCTAGAAATATTAGCAGTCAGGAACGTAGGGCGATTAAAGGAGTTTAAAAAGGAGGGAGTCGTTTTAAATTTTCAGAAAGCCGATAAGGGAGGGGGAACTGTAGTAATGAATAGAGAATATTATTTAGAGGAAGCAAAAAAACAGCTTGAAGATAAAGAGGTATATCAGAAATTGAGTAAAGATCCCACAGATGAATATAAGAATGTTATCAAGTCTATCATAGATGAAGCAGTTCAGATGGAAATTATTGATAAAAATCTAGCTAATAGCCTTATTAAGAGAGAACCTAGAGTACCCCTCCTGTACTTAACACCCAAAATACATAAGAATTTAACTCAACCTCCGTGCCGACCAATAGTATCGGGTATAGATTCTATCTTTGAGCCTGCTGCAATTTATGTGGATAATTTCTTACAGAAGGTAGTTAGTAACTTGCCTGGGTTCACTATAAATAAGAGTCTTCAAAAAATACAATACCTAGATGTAGAGATATATAAACAAGAAGAGCAATTAGCCTCGACGCTGTATAGGAAGGATACAGATAAAAATAACTTACTACGCAGGGACAGCTTTCATTGCCCTACAGTTTTTAAAGGGATCCCGAAAAGCCAGTTCATCCGCATACGGCGTATCTGTACAACGAAAGAGGATTATTTAAAAAATATGGAAGATATGATCAACAAATTTTGTGAGAAGGGGTACAGTAGGAAGGAGTTACAAAAACAGGGAGGGAAGTAGCTGAGGTGGATGCACGAAAATTAAGAGAAGTTAAACAACAACAAAATAAAGAAGAGGATTTGTTATTTATAACTACTTACGGCAGCCATTCTAGTATGATAGCAAATGTAGTCAGAAAGTGGTGGAAAATCTTACAGAAAGACGAAAAATATGGGAAATTTTTCCCTAAGTTTCCAAGGTTTGTTTATAAAAAAGGAAAAACATTGGGAAATGAATTAATTAGAGCAGATGTGGTAAAATCCAAAGCAAGCAGGATAAAGAGATTGGACATTAAACAGACTGGGACGTTTCCTTGTCTGTCATGCCAGCACTGTTCAGCAGTAATAAAAGGATCAGAGATTGTACATCCCAGCAAAGGCAATAAGATACAAGTGAAAGGATACTACACATGTGATACCAGCAATGTGGTATATATGCTGAAATGCCCTTGTGGGAAAGCATATATAGGACAGATTACACGTAAGATTAAGACAAGGCTTAATGAACATAAGTCTAACATCAGGTGTTTTAAAACTGGAGAAAGCAGCTTATTACAAAAAGTAGGTGATAGTCAGAAAAAAACGATTTGGGGAAAACATCGCTGGCAAGACATTTTGCCGAAATGGGACATAATGTAAGCGAACTAAAATGGCAGATTATTGAGCAGGTAGAGGGTATGGTTTGAAAACCAGACTAGACGGCGTCTATTGCAGAGAGAGGTTTTCTGGATACATTCTCTGGACACATTAACCCCTCGAGGGATAAATAAAGAATGCAATTTCAATTTTTTTTAATTGATTGTTCTTGTATGTTTACCTGTAAATAATTAACATTTGTTTTAAATATTATTGTACTTACATTTACAGTATAAGTAGCGGATAGGTGAACGAGGGGGTATGCCTGAGGAAGGGGCGGAGCCCCGAAACGTCGCGGAGCGGCACACACCTGTGATGGCTGACGAGCACACAGGTCTAAGAACGATCATGCTGCAAAGCGCCATATGAACATTACTCTGAAGGATACTTCTTGCCAGGAGATCACTAAAGCCGCAAGTGCACTAAAATGACTTTTTAATGTTTCATACAGCATTTTTATGCGTTGTTTTGCCGAATGAAGTGGCACAATAAATGTTTGCATATATTGGAAAGTATTTAAGAGTGATTTATCTATTTAATACTACTCCTGTTTTTGCCACCTCCAGAATTTCATTGTGCCACTCTCTGACCTCATGCTGCTGCTGCCGTGACCTCCACTCTCTGTCATTGTGCCACTCTCTGGCCCACTCCATTTTTGCCACCTCCAGGGAAATTTTATTGTGCCACTCTCTTACCTCATTTCTGCTGCTGCCGTTGGGCCTCACTCTCTGTCATTGTGCCACTCTGTGGCCTTTTACTGTTTTGCCTCCTCCAGAATGTCATTGTGCCACTGCCCGATTTCATGCTGCTGCTGCTGTCGTGCCCTCCACACTGTGTCATTGTCCCACTCTGTGGCCTACTACTGTTTTGCCACCTCCAGAATGTCATTGTCCCAGCTGACCTCATGCTGCTGCTGTGGCTGCTGCCGTGACCTCCACACTCTGTCATGGTGCCACTGTCTGACCTCATGCTGCTGTGTGGCTGCTGCCGTGCCTCCACACTGTGTCATTGTGCCACTCTGTGGCCTACTACTGTTTTCCCAAACTCCAGAATGTCATTATCCCACTGCCTGACCTCATGCTGCTGCTGTGGCTGCTGCCGTGACCTCCACACTCTGTCATGGTGCCACTCTGTTACCTCATGCTGCTGCTGCCGTGACCTCCACACTGTGTCATTGTGCAACTCTGTAGCCTTTATACTGTTTTGCCACTCCAGAATGTCATTGTGCCACTGCCTTGACCTCATGCTGCTGCTGCTGTCGTGCCCTCCCACTGTGTCATTGCCCCACTCTGTGGCCTTACTACTGTTTTGCCACCCCCAGAATGTCATTGTCCCACTGCTGACCTCATGCTGCTGCTGTGGCTGCTGCCGTGATCTCCACACTCTGTCATGGTGCGACTGTCTGACCTCATGCTGTGCTGTGGCTGCTACCGTGACCCCCAAACACTGTGTCATTGTCCCACTCTCTGACCTCATGCTGCTGCTGACGTGACCTCCACTCTCTGTCATTGTGCCTCTGTGGCCTACTTCTGGTTTTGCCACCTCCAGATATGTCTTTTGTGCCACTCCCTGACCTATGCTGTGTGTGCTGCCTGACCTCCAAGTCTGTCATTGTGCCATGTCTCCCTATGTGTGCTGTTGGGCGGCCCCAATAAACCTACAGATGTGTTATTGTCCCCACTCTGTGGCCCTCTCCTTTTTTGCCACCTCCAGAAATGTCTTTTTTCCCACTCTCTGCCCTCTGTTGCTGTGGCTGCTCCCCGTCACCCTCCCCAACTGTCATGATGTTGCCCCTGAGCCCTCTTTTGTTTTTTTCCAGCTGTGCTGCCATGCTTTTCAGGCTACTTCCCCGCTTCGTTTTTTGGTCAATTTTGCCCTCTTAGTGGGGGGGAATTTTATAGGAAGCGTTTAAGAGCGGCGGCAGTCATGTGCTGTTTTTAAAAACACAACATTGTAGAAGACCAACAAGCTCCCTCTGCATTTTTAAAGATGGCACAAGTTTCAGACCTGCAGGCTCGTGAGCCGGGGAAAAAGCTGTTTTTAACGCGATTCGCCCCGAAGTTTGGCCCGAAAAAAAATTTTGTTGGGAAATTCAGCGAAGTACCAAAAATAAAATTTTTTGGAAATTCGCCCATTTCTAGCTGGCACTCCCCAAAAAAACGCTGTTAAAAATGGTTTTTTTTTGTATCATGTATTTAAGCGCCCCGGCAGCACTTCCCAATCAGTACAGTGAGAGCGGTATGAGTCCCCGCGTCCCGCCCGGACTTTATAGTGCGGGGGGCATCAAGAACCCCCGGTCTTGATTGGCTCATCTTGCAATGCATGCAGGTATGCCCTTTTCCTCCCCGAGTTTTTGCCTCATGTAACGCCATGTGCTCGCAGCCATTTTATCAATCAAAAAGCACCTTCGTTCACCCGAAGTACCCCAAACTTTGACTTCGTTCAGAACCGAAGTTTTCCTGAAATTCTAAACGAAGTCCACTTCGTTAGAATCAATTCGCCCATCTCTAGTTGTGATCAGAATCACATACATGTACATCAATTTACAGCAAATTGCCACTTCCGGTGATGTATGTGTATGAGAATTTGCATTAAGCAGTTACAATAAAAACAACTTTTTCAGTTTACTGCATGGTAAAAAAAAAAAAACCACACAAAAAAAAATCAATGGTGGAATTGCCCATGTTTTACATCACCTCTCTGCCCTCCCAAAAAATAAAATGTACCCCAAAAGAATGCTATTGTAAAAGTACAACTGGTATCACAGAAAACATGCCCTTACACAGCTCTCAAAGGGGGGAAAAAAGCTTGGTCTTTAGAAGGGTAATCCCACATTTGCTATTTATCAGCTATCCACAGGACAAATGCCCGCTTACCGTTGCTTCATTTGAAGGCTATGGGAGTGATGAAGATGGCTATGTACAGTGCTTGGCTATCTTCATCAGTTCCATCATTTAATGGAGTGGTGGTGTGCTACTTCCTTCTACCATTTCTTGATCGCAGTAAGTAGTGGCAAGGGACTCAGGACCCCTGTTCTTATGATTGGGAGTATGTAAGGGGGGGTGTAGAGAAAAATCACCAACTTCACGTTCAAGCAGAAATCTCCAATGGGTTAAAACTCTTTTATTGAAACATGCTATGAATAAAGATTCATTCTGAAACGCGTCAGCTGTTGGATATACAGTATACAATGCACTGTATGCTGCCTGACATGGCTAATTTTTGACACGTTTCAATAAAAGAGTTTTAACCCATTGGAGATTTCTGCTTGAACGTGGAGCTGGTGATTTTTCTCTACACTTCTGCAACAGAAGATTTGGCTTCCCTTCCTCCAGGCTTTATACAGCAGACTATGGGACACAGTCAGGTGAGCAGACTAATATACTTTGTTTATTCCGATGTGATGTGTTCCACCCAGCGATCAGATAACACCAATCCTCTGGATAGGTGTTTTCTTTAGGGGAAAACCCCCCTTTGGCCCAAAAAATTAGTTGTCCTTAAAGCAAAACATAATCCCCGTTGGGGGCCGACTCACAGCTTGCTATAATCAGTCTCAGAGAGCAGGAAGAGGGGCGCAGTTCTCCCCATTCGTTTAGATGTTCCAAATAGGGGAAGTGAGTATGCTCTAAAATTTTGGGAACTATAAGACAGACTGGGGCAGAGTTTTTAAAGGGCCCCTTATCTAAGGGCCTTGAGAAAGTGTGTTGGACACATGTGAAACAGTCATTGGCTGGAAACTCTCACCCCCAGACTGGCTATGTGAATTTGTGCAGCTCGTTTGAAAAAAAAAAAAAAAACAAACAAAAAAAAGCGCGTTTGCATTGGAAGTGGGTGATTCAATTCTACCCTGCTCTATAATTGAATTATTGTAAATGTCTTTCCCGCTATTGAAAAGCTGAGCACCATATGGGTCTGCTAAATCCCCTGCATAGTATGCTGGATGTGGAGTTTGGATTGCTGCGTTGTGTGCAGTGGGGTAAATCTCCTCTTTTGTCCTTTTTTATTAATGGGAAAGAGATGCGCAAACACAGCCCTCTCCCCATTCTCCTCCCCTCTATACTGACCTGGGGAGCAATTCTTTTTCATCTTAGGCCCTGTTTTATGGCTTATTCCCCACGATTTGGGTTTACAAATCCCCGTGAATAGGGGGGGGCGGGGGGGGGGCCGGAGCGGGGGTGCCGCTCCCGGCCCCATAGACAATGCATTTTTTCGGGGCGTCCGCCCCGTAAATAATGTGCATGTCACTTTCTCCCCCCGCGGCGGATTCGGGGCCCAGCGGGGAGGAGCGACGGAACCCCTGTTTCTATGGAAACAGTGGATTAGTAATGACAGGGCGGATTGGCCCGTACTGTAGCGCAAATCCGGGCGGAGTACGGCCCAACCGTGCCCCAAAAAAGCCTGTGAAACGTGGCCCTTGGGTATGTTCACACGCGAAATTTCGGTGCGCATTTCGGTCGTATTTGCCTTAATACGAGCGAGATGCACGCCGAAATTACAGTAAACCATTTTTCTCATAGAGAACTTTGGATTACGCCTCCTCTCCCCCTCGCCAATCAATCGTATTGTACATGGGGGGAAATAAGTGACTGTCAAAATTTTTCGGCCCAAAACACGGTGAAAGTAATGAAAGTCGTGGGGCAGGCGGGAGCCCGGGAAAAAACCCCTTGCCGCGGGGTACCGGTATCTTCCACTCACATGTTCCGCCCCCAAAAACCAGGCGGAAGAAAAAAGAACATGTTCTTTGTTTTTTGGACTCCGGCGGTCTAAATACCTCCAGCAGAAAATTTTCCATTGAAGTCCCGGGAAAAGGTTTCACCCGTTTTCGGTGGGTTACAAAACCAAAAACAGTTGTTTTAAAACCCGGGGGAAAAACCCGTGCCGTGGGGACATGCCCTTAAGTTTCGGCGAGCCCCCTCACATGTTTTCCCAGTTACAGCCATCCCATCCTTATATTTTTTGACACATAGCTCACCCCTTTTATAAATCCTAATGCTGGAACCCGCATGCTA